>CM051545.1:0-88899 GCA_028022735.1 Gypaetus barbatus
GGCGTTCTACAATACAGTTGCACAGCGGCACCTTCGGCGTTCTACAAGCGGCACCTTCGGCGTTCTACAAGCCGGCACCTTCGGCGTTCTACAATACAGTTGCACAGCGGCACCTTCGGCGTTCTACAGCGGCACCTTCGGCGTTCTACAATACAGTTGCACAGCGGCACCTTCGGCGTTCTACAGCGGCACCTTCGGCGTTCTACAATACAGTTGCACAGCGGCACCTTCGGCGTTCTACAGCGGCACCTTCGGCGTTCTACAATACAGTTGCACAGCGGCACCTTCGGCGTTCTACAGTGCAGCGGCACCTTCGGCGTTCTACAATACAGTTGCACAGCGGCCACCTTCGGCGTTCTACAGGCGGCACCTTCGGCGTTCTACAATACAGTTGCACAGCGGCACCTTCGGCGTTCTACAATACAGTTGCACAGCGGCACCTTCGGCGTTCTAGCAAGCGGCACCTTCGGCGTTCTACAGCGGCACCTTCGGCGTTCTACAATACAGTTGCACAGCGGCACCTTCGGCGTTCTACAGCGGCACCTTCGGCGTTCTACAATACAGTTGCACAGCGGCACCTTCGGCGTTCTACAATACAGTTGCACAGCGGCACCTTCGGCGTTCTACAGCGGCACCTTCGGCGTTCTACAATACAGTTGCACAGCGGCACCTTCGGCGTTCTACAGCGGCACCTTCGGCGTTCTACAATACAGTTGCACAGCGGCACCTTCGGCGTTCTACAATACAGTTGCACAGCGGCACCTTCGGCGTTCTACAAGCGGCACCTTCGGCGTTCTACAATACAGTTGCACAGCGGCACCTTCGGCGTTCTACAGCGGCACCTTCGGCGTTCTACAATACAGTTGCACAGCGGCACCTTCGGCGTTCTACAGCGGCACCTTCGGCGTTCTACAATACAGTTGCACAGCGGCACCTTCGGCGTTCTACAATACAGTTGCACAGCGGCACCTTCGGCGTTCTACAGCGGCACCTTCGGCGTTCTACAGCGGCACCTTCGGCGTTCTACAATACAGTTGCACAGCGGCACCTTCGGCGTTCTACAATACAGTTGCAAGCGGCACCTTCGGCGTTCTACAATACAGTTGCACAGCGGCACCTTCGGCGTTCTACAATACAGTTGCACAGCGGCACCTTCGGCGTTCTACAATACAGTTGCAAGCGGCACCTTCGGCGTTCTACAATACAGTTGCACAGCGGCACCTTCGGCGTTCTACAATACAGTTGCACAGCGGCACCTTCGGCGTTCTACAATACAGTTGCAAGCGGCACCTTCGGCGTTCTACAATACAGTTGCACAGCGGCACCTTCGGCGTTCTACAATACAGTTGACAGCGGCACCTTCGGCGTTCTACAATACAGTTGACAGCGGCACCTTCGGCGTTCTACAATACAGTTGGAAAGCGGCACCTTCGGCGTTCTACAATACAGTTGAAAGCGGCACCTTCGGCGTTCTACAATACAGTTGGAAAGCGGCACCTTCGGCGTTCTACAATACAGTTGGAAAGCGGCACCTTCGGCGTTCTACAATACAGTTGGAAAGCGGCACCTTCGGCGTTCTACAATACAGTTGGAAAGCGGCACCTTCGGCGTTCTACAATACAGTTGGAAAGCGGCACCTTCGGCGTTCTACAATACAGTTGGAAAGCGGCACCTTCGGCGTTCTACAATACAGTTGGAAGCGGCACCTTCGGCGTTCTACAATACAGTTGGAAAGCGGCACCTTCGGCGTTCTACAATACAGTTGGAAAGCGGCACCTTCGGCGTTCTACAATACAGTTGGAAAGCGGCACCTTCGGCGTTCTACAATACAGTTGGAAGCGGCACCTTCGGCGTTCTACAATACAGTTGGAAAGCGGCACCTTCGGCGTTCTACAATACAGTTGGAAAGCGGCACCTTCGGCGTTCTACAATACAGTTGGAAAGCGGCACCTTCGGCGTTCTACAATACAGTTGGAAAGCGGCACCTTCGGCGTTCTACAATACAGTTGGAAAGCGGCACCTTCGGCGTTCTACAATACAGTTGGAAAGCGGCACCTTCGGCGTTCTACAATACAGTTGGAAAGCGGCACCTTCGGCGTTCTACAATACAGTTGGAAAGCGGCACCTTCGGCGTTCTACAATACAGTTGGAAAGCGGCACCTTCGGCGTTCTACAATACAGTTGGAAAGCGGCACCTTCGGCGTTCTACAATACAGTTGGAAAGCGGCACCTTCGGCGTTCTACAATACAGTTGGAAAGCGGCACCTTCGGCGTTCTACAATACAGTTGGAAAGCGGCACCTTCGGCGTTCTACAATACAGTTGGAAAGCGGCACCTTCGGCGTTCTACAATACAGTTGGAAAGCGGCACCTTCGGCGTTCTACAATACAGTTGGAAAGCGGCACCTTCGGCGTTCTACAATACAGTTGGAAAGCGGCACCTTCGGCGTTCTACCAGTTTGGAAAGCGGCACCTTCGGCGTTCTACAATACAGTTGGAAAGCGGCACCTTCGGCGTTCTACAATACAGTTGAAAGCGGCACCTTCGGCGTTCTACAATACAGTTGGAAAGCGGCACCTTCGGCGTTCTACAATACAGTTGCACAGCGGCACCTTCGGCGTTCTACAATACAGTTGCACAGCGGCACCTTCGGCGTTCTACAGCGGCACCTTCGGCGTTCTACAATACAGTTGCACAGCGGCACCTTCGGCGTTTCATACGAGCGGCACCTTCGGCGTTCTACAATACAGTTGCACAGCGGCACCTTCGGCGTCTACGGCTTCGTTGACAGCGGCACCTTCGGCGTTCTACAATACAGTTGCACAGCGGCACCTTCGGCGTTCTACAATACAGTTGCACAGCGGCACCTTCGGCGTTCTACAATACAGTTGCACAGCGGCACCTTCGGCGTTCTACAATACAGTTGCACAGCGGCACCTTCGGCGTTCTACAGCGGCACCTTCGGCGTTCTACAATACAGTTGCACAGCGGCACCTTCGGCGTTCTACAGCGGCACCTTCGGCGTTCTACAGCGGCACCTTCGGCGTTCTACAATACAGTTGCACAGCGGCACCTTCGGCGTTCTACAAGCGGCACCTTCGGCGTTCTACAATACAGTTGCACAGCGGCACCTTCGGCGTTCTACAATACAGTTGCACAGCGGCACCTTCGGCGTTCTACAGCGGCACCTTCGGCGTTCTACAGCGGCACCTTCGGCGTTCTACAATACAGTTGCACAGCGGCACCTTCGGCGTTCTACAGCGGCACCTTCGGCGTTCTACAGCGGCACCTTCGGCGTTCTACAATACAGTTGCACAGCGGCACCTTCGGCGTTCTACAATACAGTTGCACAGCGGCACCTTCGGCGTTCTACAATACAGTTGCACAGCGGCACCTTCGGCGTTCTACAATACAGTTGCACAGCGGCACCTTCGGCGTTCTACAATACAGTTGCACAGCGGCACCTTCGGCGTTCTACAGCGGCACCTTCGGCGTTCTACAATACAGTTGCACAGCGGCACCTTCGGCGTTCTACAGCGGCACCTTCGGCGTTCTACAATACAGTTGCACAGCGGCACCTTCGGCGTTCTACAATACAGTTGCACAGCGGCACCTTCGGCGTTCTACAGCGGCACCTTCGGCGTTCTACAGCGGCACCTTCGGCGTTCTACAATACAGTTGCACAGCGGCACCTTCGGCGTTCTACAATACAGTTGCACAGCGGCACCTTCGGCGTTCTACAATACAGTTGCACAGCGGCACCTTCGGCGTTCTACAATACAGTTGCACAGCGGCACCTTCGGCGTTCTACAATACAGTTGCACAGCGGCAACTTCGGCGTTCTACAGCGGCAACTTCGGCGTTCTACAGCGGCACCTTCGGCGTTCTACAATACAGTTGCACAGCGGCACCTTCGGCGTTCTACAATACAGTTGCACAGCGGCACCTTCGGCGTTCTACAATACAGTTGCACAGCGGCAACTTCGGCGTTCTACAGCGGCACCTTCGGCGTTCTACAATACAGTTGCACAGCGGCACCTTCGGCGTTCTACAATACAGTTGCACAGCGGCACCTTCGGCGTTCTACAGCGGCACCTTCGGCGTTCTACAATACAGTTGCACAGCGGCACCTTCGGCGTTCTACAGCGGCACCTTCGGCGTTCTACAGCGGCACCTTCGGCGTTCTACAATACAGTTGCACAGCGGCACCTTCGGCGTTCTACAGCGGCACCTTCGGCGTTCTACAATACAGTTGCACAGCGGCACCTTCGGCGTTCTACAGCGGCACCTTCGGCGTTCTACAGCGGCACCTTCGGCGTTCTACAATACAGTTGCACAGCGGCACCTTCGGCGTTCTACAATACAGTTGCACAGCGGCACCTTCGGCGTTCTACAGCGGCACCTTCGGCGTTCTACAATACAGTTGCACAGCGGCACCTTCGGCGTTCTACAGCGGCACCTTCGGCGTTCTACAGCGGCACCTTCGGCGTTCTACAATACAGTTGCACAGCGGCACCTTCGGCGTTCTACAGCGGCACCTTCGGCGTTCTACAGCGGCACCTTCGGCGTTCTACAATACAGTTGCACAGCGGCACCTTCGGCGTTCTACAGCGGCACCTTCGGCGTTCTACAATACAGTTGCACAGCGGCACCTTCGGCGTTCTACAATACAGTTGCACAGCGGCACCTTCGGCGTTCTACAGCGGCACCTTCGGCGTTCTACAGCGGCACCTTCGGCGTTCTACAGCGGCACCTTCGGCGTTCTACAATACAGTTGCACAGCGGCACTTCGGCGTTCTACAGCGGCACCTTCGGCGTTCTACAGCGGCACCTTCGGCGTTCTACAGCGGCACCTTCGGCGTTCTACAGCGGCACCTTCGGCGTTCTACAATACAGTTGCACAGCGGCACCTTCGGCGTTCTACAGCGGCACCTTCGGCGTTCTACAATACAGTTGCACAGCGGCACCTTCGGCGTTCTACAGCGGCACCTTCGGCGTTCTACAATACAGTTGCACAGCGGCACCTTCGGCGTTCTACAGCGGCACCTTCGGCGTTCTACAATACAGTTGCACAGCGGCACCTTCGGCGTTCTACAATACAGTTGCACAGCGGCACCTTCGGCGTTCTACAGCGGCACCTTCGGCGTTCTACAATACAGTTGCACAGCGGCACCTTCGGCGTTCTACAGCGGCACCTTCGGCGTTCTACAATACAGTTGCACAGCGGCACCTTCGGCGTTCTACAGCGGCACCTTCGGCGTTCTACAATACAGTTGCACAGCGGCACCTTCGGCGTTCTACAGCGGCACCTTCGGCGTTCTACAATACAGTTGCACAGCGGCACCTTCGGCGTTCTACAGCGGCACCTTCGGCGTTCTACAGCGGCACCTTCGGCGTTCTACAATACAGTTGCACAGCGGCACCTTCGGCGTTCTACAGCGGCACCTTCGGCGTTCTACAGCGGCACCTTCGGCGTTCTACAATACAGTTGCACAGCGGCACCTTCGGCGTTCTACAGCGGCACCTTCGGCGTTCTACAGCGGCACCTTCGGCGTTCTACAATACAGTTGCACAGCGGCACCTTCGGCGTTCTACAGCGGCACCTTCGGCGTTCTACAATACAGTTGGAAAGCGGCACCTTCGGCGTTCTACAATACAGTTGGAAAGCGGCACCTTCGGCGTTCTACAATACAGTTGGAAAGCGGCACCTTCGGCGTTCTACAATACAGTTGGAAAGCGGCACCTTCGGCGTTCTACAATACAGTTGGAAAGCGGCACCTTCGGCGTTCTACAATACAGTTGGAAAGCGGCACCTTCGGCGTTCTACAATACAGTTGGAAAGCGGCACCTTCGGCGTTCTACAATACAGTTGGAAAGCGGCACCTTCGGCGTTCTACAATACAGTTGGAAAGCGGCACCTTCGGCGTTCTACAATACAGTTGGAAAGCGGCACCTTCGGCGTTCTACAATACAGTTGGAAAGCGGCACCTTCGGCGTTCTACAATACAGTTGGAAAGCGGCACCTTCGGCGTTCTACAATACAGTTGGAAAGCGGCACCTTCGGCGTTCTACAATACAGTTGGAAAGCGGCACCTTCGGCGTTCTACAATACAGTTGGAAAGCGGCACCTTCGGCGTTCTACAATACAGTTGGAAAGCGGCACCTTCGGCGTTCTACAATACAGTTGGAAAGCGGCACCTTCGGCGTTCTACAATACAGTTGGAAAGCGGCACCTTCGGCGTTCTACAATACAGTTGGAAAGCGGCACCTTCGGCGTTCTACAATACAGTTGGAAAGCGGCACCTTCGGCGTTCTACAATACAGTTGGAAAGCGGCACCTTCGGCGTTCTACAATACAGTTGCACAGCGGCAACTTCGGCGTTCTACAATACAGTTGCACAGCGGCACCTTCGGCGTTCTACAGCGGCACCTTCGGCGTTCTACAATACAGTTGCACAGCGGCACCTTCGGCGTTCTACAGCGGCACCTTCGGCGTTCTACAGCGGCACCTTCGGCGTTCTACAATACAGTTGCACAGCGGCACCTTCGGCGTTCTACAATACAGTTGCACAGCGGCACCTTCGGCGTTCTACAATACAGTTGCACAGCGGCAACTTCGGCGTTCTACAATACAGTTGCACAGCGGCACCTTCGGCGTTCTACAGCGGCACCTTCGGCGTTCTACAGCGGCACCTTCGGCGTTCTACAGCGGCACCTTCGGCGTTCTACAATACAGTTGCACAGCGGCACCTTCGGCGTTCTACAGCGGCACCTTCGGCGTTCTACAGCGGCACCTTCGGCGTTCTACAGCGGCACCTTCGGCGTTCTACAATACAGTTGCACAGCGGCACCTTCGGCGTTCTACAGCGGCACCTTCGGCGTTCTACAATACAGTTGCACAGCGGCACCTTCGGCGTTCTACAGCGGCACCTTCGGCGTTCTACAGCGGCACCTTCGGCGTTCTACAATACAGTTGCACAGCGGCACCTTCGGCGTTCTACAATACAGTTGCACAGCGGCACCTTCGGCGTTCTACAATACAGTTGCACAGCGGCACCTTCGGCGTTCTACAATACAGTTGCACAGCGGCACCTTCGGCGTTCTACAATACAGTTGCACAGCGGCACCTTCGGCGTTCTACAATACAGTTGCACAGCGGCACCTTCGGCGTTCTACAATACAGTTGCACAGCGGCACCTTCGGCGTTCTACAATACAGTTGCACAGCGGCACCTTCGGCGTTCTACAATACAGTTGCACAGCGGCAACTTCGGCGTTCTACAGCGGCACCTTCGGCGTTCTACAGCGGCACCTTCGGCGTTCTACAATACAGTTGCACAGCGGCACCTTCGGCGTTCTACAATACAGTTGCACAGCGGCACCTTCGGCGTTCTACAATACAGTTGCACAGCGGCACCTTCGGCGTTCTACAGCGGCACCTTCGGCGTTCTACAGCGGCACCTTCGGCGTTCTACAATACAGTTGCACAGCGGCACCTTCGGCGTTCTACAATACAGTTGCACAGCGGCACCTTCGGCGTTCTACAGCGGCACCTTCGGCGTTCTACAATACAGTTGCACAGCGGCACCTTCGGCGTTCTACAGCGGCACCTTCGGCGTTCTACAATACAGTTGCACAGCGGCACCTTCGGCGTTCTACAATACAGTTGCACAGCGGCACCTTCGGCGTTCTACAATACAGTTGCACAGCGGCACCTTCGGCGTTCTACAATACAGTTGCACAGCGGCAACTTCGGCGTTCTACAGCGGCAACTTCGGCGTTCTACAGCGGCAACTTCGGCGTTCTACAATACAGTTGCACAGCGGCACCTTCGGCGTTCTACAATACAGTTGCACAGCGGCACCTTCGGCGTTCTACAATACAGTTGCACAGCGGCACCTTCGGCGTTCTACAGCGGCACCTTCGGCGTTCTACAGCGGCACCTTCGGCGTTCTACAGCGGCACCTTCGGCGTTCTACAATACAGTTGCACAGCGGCACCTTCGGCGTTCTACAGCGGCACCTTCGGCGTTCTACAGCGGCACCTTCGGCGTTCTACAATACAGTTGCACAGCGGCACCTTCGGCGTTCTACAATACAGTTGCACAGCGGCACCTTCGGCGTTCTACAGCGGCACCTTCGGCGTTCTACAGCGGCACCTTCGGCGTTCTACAGCGGCACCTTCGGCGTTCTACAGCGGCACCTTCGGCGTTCTACAATACAGTTGCACAGCGGCACCTTCGGCGTTCTACAGCGGCACCTTCAGCGTTCTACAATACAGTTGCACAGCGGCACCTTCGGCGTTCTACAATACAGTTGCACAGCGGCACCTTCGGCGTTCTACAATACAGTTGCACAGCGGCACCTTCGGCGTTCTACAATACAGTTGCACAGCGGCACCTTCGGCGTTCTACAATACAGTTGCACAGCGGCAACTTCGGCGTTCTACAGCGGCAACTTCGGCGTTCTACAGCGGCACCTTCGGCGTTCTACAATACAGTTGCACAGCGGCACCTTCGGCGTTCTACAATACAGTTGCACAGCGGCACCTTCGGCGTTCTACAATACAGTTGCACAGCGGCACCTTCGGCGTTCTACAATACAGTTGCACAGCGGCACCTTCGGCGTTCTACAGCGGCACCTTCGGCGTTCTACAGCGGCACCTTCGGCGTTCTACAATACAGTTGCACAGCGGCAACTTCGGCGTTCTACAATACAGTTGCACAGCGGCAACTTCGGCGTTCTACAATACAGTTGCACAGCGGCAACTTCGGCGTTCTACAGCGGCAACTTCGGCGTTCTACAATACAGTTGCACAGCGGCACCTTCGGCGTTCTACAGCGGCAACTTCGGCGTTCTACAGCGGCAACTTCGGCGTTCTACAATACAGTTGCACAGCGGCACCTTCGGCGTTCTACAGCGGCAACTTCGGCGTTCTACAATACAGTTGCACAGCGGCACCTTCGGCGTTCTACAGCGGCAACTTCGGCGTTCTACAGCGGCAACTTCGGCGTTCTACAATACAGTTGCACAGCGGCAACTTCGGCGTTCTACAGCGGCAACTTCGGCGTTCTACAATACAGTTGCACAGCGGCAACTTCGGCGTTCTACAGCGGCAACTTCGGCGTTCTACAGCGGCAACTTCGGCGTTCTACAGCGGCAACTTCGGCGTTCTACAGCGGCAACTTCGGCGTTCTACAGCGGCAACTTCGGCGTTCTACAGCGGCAACTTCGGCGTTCTACAATACAGTTGCACAGCGGCAACTTCGGCGTTCTACAGCGGCAACTTCGGCGTTCTACAATACAGTTGCACAGCGGCAACTTCGGCGTTCTACAGCGGCAACTTCGGCGTTCTACAATACAGTTGCACAGCGGCAACTTCGGCGTTCTACAGCGGCAACTTCGGCGTTCTACAATACAGTTGCACAGCGGCAACTTCGGCGTTCTACAGCGGCAACTTCGGCGTTCTACAATACAGTTGCACAGCGGCAACTTCGGCGTTCTACAATACAGTTGCACAGCGGCAACTTCGGCGTTCTACAATACAGTTGCACAGCGGCAACTTCGGCGTTCTACAGCGGCACCTTCGGCGTTCTACAGCGGCAACTTCGGCGTTCTACAATACAGTTGCACAGCGGCAACTTCGGCGTTCTACAATACAGTTGCACAGCGGCAACTTCGGCGTTCTACAGCGGCACCTTCGGCGTTCTACAGCGGCACCTTCGGCGTTCTACAATACAGTTGCACAGCGGCACCTTCGGCGTTCTACAATACAGTTGCACAGCGGCACCTTCGGCGTTCTACAATACAGTTGCACAGCGGCAACTTCGGCGTTCTACAGCGGCACCTTCGGCGTTCTACAATACAGTTGCACAGCGGCACCTTCGGCGTTCTACAATACAGTTGCACAGCGGCAACTTCGGCGTTCTACAGCGGCACCTTCGGCGTTCTACAATACAGTTGCACAGCGGCAACTTCGGCGTTCTACAGCGGCACCTTCGGCGTTCTACAATACAGTTGCACAGCGGCAACTTCGGCGTTCTACAGCGGCACCTTCGGCGTTCTACAATACAGTTGCACAGCGGCAACTTCGGCGTTCTACAGCGGCACCTTCGGCGTTCTACAATACAGTTGCACAGTGGCAACTTCGGCGTTCTACAGCGGCACCTTCGGCGTTCTACAATACAGTTGCACAGCGGCACCTTCGGCGTTCTACAATACAGTTGCACAGCGGCACCTTCGGCGTTCTACAATACAGTTGCACAGCGGCAACTTCGGCGTTCTACAGCGGCACCTTCGGCGTTCTACAGCGGCACCTTCGGCGTTCTACAATACAGTTGCACAGCGGCACCTTCGGCGTTCTACAATACAGTTGCACAGCGGCAACTTCGGCGTTCTACAGCGGCACCTTCGGCGTTCTACAGCGGCACCTTCGGCGTTCTACAATACAGTTGCACAGCGGCACCTTCGGCGTTCTACAATACAGTTGCACAGCGGCACCTTCGGCGTTCTACAATACAGTTGCACAGCGGCAACTTCGGCGTTCTACAGCGGCACCTTCGGCGTTCTACAATACAGTTGCACAGCGGCAACTTCGGCGTTCTACAATACAGTTGCACAGCGGCACCTTCGGCGTTCTACAATACAGTTGCACAGCGGCAACTTCGGCGTTCTACAGCGGCACCTTCGGCGTTCTACAATACAGTTGCACAGCGGCAACTTCGGCGTTCTACAGCGGCACCTTCGGCGTTCTACAATACAATTGCACAGCGGCAACTTCGGCGTTCTACAGCGGCACCTTCGGCGTTCTACAATACAGTTGCACAGCGGCAACTTCGGCGTTCTACAGCGGCACCTTCGGCGTTCTACAATACAGTTGCACAGCGGCAACTTCGGCGTTCTACAGCGGCACCTTCGGCGTTCTACAATACAGTTGCACAGCGGCAACTTCGGCGTTCTACAGCGGCACCTTCGGCGTTCTACAATACAGTTGCACAGCGGCAACTTCGGCGTTCTACAATACAGTTGCACAGCGGCAACTTCGGCGTTCTACAATACAGTTGCACAGCGGCAACTTCGGCGTTCTACAATACAGTTGCACAGCGGCAACTTCGGCGTTCTACAATACAGTTGCACAGCGGCAACTTCGGCGTTCTACAATACAGTTGCACAGCGGCAACTTCGGCGTTCTACAATACAGTTGCACAGCGGCAACTTCGGCGTTCTACAATACAGTTGCACAGCGGCAACTTCGGCGTTCTACAGCGGCACCTTCGGCGTTCTACAGCGGCACCTTCGGCGTTCTACAATACAGTTGCACAGCGGCACCTTCGGCGTTCTACAATACAGTTGCACAGCGGCACCTTCGGCGTTCTACAGCGGCACCTTCGGCGTTCTACAGCGGCAACTTCGGCGTTCTACAATACAGTTGCACAGCGGCAACTTCGGCGTTCTACAGCGGCAACTTCGGCGTTCTACAATACAGTTGCACAGCGGCAACTTCGGCGTTCTACAGCGGCACCTTCGGCGTTCTACAACACAGTTGCACAGCGGCAACTTCGGCGTTCTACAGCGGCAACTTCGGCGTTCTACAGCGGCACCTTCGGCGTTCTACAATACAGTTGCACAGCGGCACCTTCGGCGTTCTACAATACAGTTGCACAGCGGCACCTTCGGCGTTCTACAGCGGCACCTTCGGCGTTCTACAGCGGCAACTTCGGCGTTCTACAATACAGTTGCACAGCGGCACCTTCGGCGTTCTACAGCGGCAACTTCGGCGTTCTACAATACAGTTGCACAGCGGCAACTTCGGCGTTCTACAGCGGCAACTTCGGCGTTCTACAATACAGTTGCACAGCGGCAACTTCGGCGTTCTACAGCGGCAACTTCGGCGTTCTACAATACAGTTGCACAGCGGCAACTTCGGCGTTCTACAATACAGTTGCACAGCGGCAACTTCGGCGTTCTACAGCGGCAACTTCGGCGTTCTACAGCGGCACCTTCGGCGTTCTACAGCGGCACCTTCGGCGTTCTACAATACAGTTGCACAGCGGCACCTTCGGCGTTCTACAATACAGTTGCACAGCGGCACCTTCGGCGTTCTACAGCGGCACCTTCGGCGTTCTACAGCGGCACCTTCGGCGTTCTACAATACAGTTGCACAGCGGCAACTTCGGCGTTCTACAGCGGCACCTTCGGCGTTCTACAGCGGCACCTTCGGCGTTCTACAATACAGTTGCACAGCGGCACCTTCGGCGTTCTACAATACAGTTGCACAGCGGCACCTTCGGCGTTCTACAATACAGTTGCACAGCGGCAACTTCGGCGTTCTACAGCGGCAACTTCGGCGTTCTACAGCGGCACCTTCGGCGTTCTACAGCGGCACCTTCGGCGTTCTACAATACAGTTGCACAGCGGCACCTTCGGCGTTCTACAATACAGTTGCACAGCGGCAACTTCGGCGTTCTACAGCGGCACCTTCGGCGTTCTACAGCGGCACCTTCGGCGTTCTACAATACAGTTGCACAGCGGCACCTTCGGCGTTCTACAGCGGCACCTTCGGCGTTCTACAGCGGCACCTTCGGCGTTCTACAATACAGTTGCACAGCGGCACCTTCGGCGTTCTACAATACAGTTGCACAGCGGCACCTTCGGCGTTCTACAGCGGCACCTTCGGCGTTCTACAGCGGCAACTTCGGCGTTCTACAATACAGTTGCACAGCGGCAACTTCGGCGTTCTACAGCGGCACCTTCGGCGTTCTACAGCGGCAACTTCGGCGTTCTACAATACAGTTGCACAGCGGCACCTTCGGCGTTCTACAGCGGCACCTTCGGCGTTCTACAATACAGTTGCACAGCGGCACCTTCGGCGTTCTACAGCGGCACCTTCGGCGTTCTACAGCGGCACCTTCGGCGTTCTACAATACAGTTGCACAGCGGCACCTTCGGCGTTCTACAGCGGCACCTTCGGCGTTCTACAGCGGCAACTTCGGCGTTCTACAGCGGCACCTTCGGCGTTCTACAGCGGCACCTTCGGCGTTCTACAATACAGTTGCACAGCGGCACCTTCGGCGTTCTACAGCGGCACCTTCGGCGTTCTACAATACAGTTGCACAGCGGCACCTTCGGCGTTCTACACTACAGTTGCACAGCGGCACCTTCGGCGTTCTACACTACAGTTGCACAGCGGCACCTTCGGCGTTCTACAATACAGTTGCACAGCGGCACCTTCGGCGTTCTACAATACAGTTGCACAGCGGCACCTTCGGCGTTCTACACTACAGTTGCACAGCGGCACCTTCGGCGTTCTACACTACAGTTGCACAGCGGCACCTTCGGCGTTCTACACTACAGTTGCACAGCGGCACCTTCGGCGTTCTACACTACAGTTGCACAGCGGCACCTTCGGCGTTCTACAATACAGTTGCACAGCGGCACCTTCGGCGTTCTACACTACAGTTGCACAGCGGCACCTTCGGCGTTCTACACTACAGTTGCACAGCGGCACCTTCGGCGTTCTACAGTGGCAACTTCGGCGTTCTACACTACAGTTGCACAGCGGCACCTTCGGCGTTCTACAGTGGCAACTTCGGCGTTCTACACTACAGTTGCACAGCGGCACCTTCGGCGTTCTACAGTGGCAACTTCGGCGTTCTACACTACAGTTGCACAGCGGCACCTTCGGCGTTCTACAGTGGCAACTTCGGCGTTCTACACTACAGTTGCACAGCGGCACCTTCGGCGTTCTACAGTGGCAACTTCGGCGTTCTACACTACAGTTGCACAGCGGCACCTTCAGCGTTCTACAGTGGCAACTTCGGCGTTCTACACTACAGTTGCACAGCGGCACCTTCAGCGTTCTACAGTGGCAACTTCGGCGTTCTACACTACAGTTGCACAGCGGCACCTTCAGCGTTCTACAGTGGCAACTTCAGCGTTCTACAATACAGTTGCACAGCGGCAACTTCAGCGTTCTACAATACAGTTGCACAACGGCAAGGTCAAAGTTTGGACATAGCAACTTCAAAGTCTTCCAATACAGGTTCACAACGGCAACCTCACAGCTTGCCAATGGCAACATCAAAGTTTGACAGTACAGTATTACAAAAGCATCTTCAAGGATTTACCGTGGCAACTTCAAGGATTTACAATAGAGTTCCTCAACAGGAACTTCAAAGTTTTACAATACAGTTTGACAACAGCGAGTTCAAAGTTTGGAAATAGCAACTTCAAAGTCTTCCAATACAGGTTCACAATTGCAACTTCACTGTTTGCCAATGGCAACATCAAAGTTTGACAGTACAGTATTACAGCGGCAACTTCAGCGTTCTACAATACACTTGCACAGCGGCAACTTCAGCGTTCTACAATACAGTTGCACAACGGCAAGGTCAAAGTTTGGACATAGCAACTTCAAAGTCTTCCAATACAGGTTCACGACGGCAACCTCACAGCTTGCCAATAGCAACATCAAAGTTTGACAGTACAGTATTACAAAAGCATCTTCAAGGATTTACCGTGGCAACTTCAAGGATTTACAATAGAGTTCCTCAACAGGAACTTCAAAGTTTTACAATACAGTTTGACAACAGCGAGTTCAAAGTTTGGAAATAGCAACTTCAAAGTCTTCCAATACAGGTTCACGACGGCAACTTCACTGTTTGCCAATGGCAACATCAAAGTTTGACAGTACAGTATTACAGCGGCAACTTCAGCGTTCTACAATACACTTGCACAGCGGCAACTTCAGCGTTCTACAATACAGTTGCACAACGGCAAGGTCAAAGTTTGGACATAGCAACTTCAAAGTCTTCCAATACAGGTTCACGACGGCAACCTCACAGCTTGCCAATGGCAACATCAAAGTTTGACAGTACAGTATTACAAAAGCAACTTCAAGGATTTACAATAGAGTTCCTCAACAGGAACTTCAAAGTTTTACAATACAGTTTGACAACAGCGAGTTCAAAGTTTGGAAATAGCAACTTCAAAGTCTTCCAATACAGGTTCACGACGGCAACTTCACTGTTTGCCAATGGCAACATCAAAGTTTGACAGTACAGTATTACAGCGGCAACTTCAGCGTTCTACAATACACTTGCACAGCGGCAACTTCAGCGTTCTACAATACAGTTGCACAACGGCAAGGTCAAAGTTTGGACATAGCAACTTCAAAGTCTTCCAATACAGGTTCACGACGGCAACCTCACAGCTTGCCAATGGCAACATCAAAGTTTGACAGTACAGTATTACAAAAGCAACTTCAAGGATTTACAATAGAGTTCCTCAACAGGAACTTCAAAGTCTTCCAATACAGTTTGACAACAGCGAGTTCAAAGTTTGCCAGCGGCAACTTCAAAGTCTTCCAATACAGTTTGACAACAGCGAGTTCAAAGTTTGCCAGCGGCAACTTCAAAGTCTTCCAATACAGTTTGACAACAGCGAGTTCAAAGTTTGCCAGCGGCAACTTCAAAGTCTTCCAATACAGGTTCACAATTGCAACTTCACTGTTTGCCAGCGGCAACATCAAAGTTTGCCAGTACAGTATTACAGCGGCAACTTCAAAGTCTTCCAATACAGGTTCACAGCGGCGAGTTCAAAGTTTGGAAGCGGCAACTTCAAAGTCTTCCAATACAGGTTCACAGCGGCGAGTTCAAAGTTTGGAAGCGGCAACTTCAAAGTCTTCCAATACAGGTTCACAGCGGCGAGTTCAAAGTTTGGAAGCGGCAACTTCAAAGTCTTCCAATACAGGTTCACAGCGGCGAGTTCAAAGTTTGGAAGCGGCAACTTCAAAGTCTTCCAATACAGGTTCACAGCGGCGAGTTCAAAGTTTGGAAGCGGCAACTTCAAAGTCTTCCAATACAGGTTCACAGCGGCGAGTTCAAAGTTTGGAAGCGGCAACTTCAAAGTCTTCCAATACAGGTTCACAGCGGCGAGTTCAAAGTTTGGAAGCGGCAACTTCAAAGTCTTCCAATACAGGTTCACAGCGGCGAGTTCAAAGTTTGGAAGCGGCAACTTCAAAGTCTTCCAATACAGGTTCACAACGGCGAGTTCAAAGTTTGGAAATGGCAACCTCAAAGTTTGACAGTACAGTATTACAACGGCAACCTCAGCGTTTTACCGTGGCAACCTCAGCGTTTTGCCATACGGTTCCGCAACGGCAACCTCAGCGTTTTACCGTGGCAACCTCAGCGTTTTGCCATACGGTTCCGCAACGGCAACCTCAGCGTTTTGCCATACGGTTCCGCAACGGCAACCTCAGCGTTTTACCATACGGTTCCGCAACGGCAACCTCAGCGTTTTACCGTGGCAACTTCAACGTTTTATACTACAGTTTGACCATGGCAACTTCAACGTTTCACAACACAGTTGGACAACAGCGAGTTCAAAGTTTGACCATGGCAACTTCAACGTTTGATACTACAGTTTTACCGTTTGAACTTCAAGGTTTTACAGTAGAGTTCCACAACGGCAACTTCAAGGTTTTACAGTACAGTTTGACAACGAGTTCAAAGTTTGGAAATAGCAACTTAAAGTTTTACAAGACCGTTTGACCGTTTCAACCTCACCGTTTGACCGTACGGTTTTACCGTTTGAACCGCAAGGTTTTACCGTTTCAACCTCACCGTTTGACCGTACGGTTTTACCGTTTGAACCGCAAGGTTTTACCGTTTCAACCTCACCGTTTGACCGTACGGTTTTACCGTTTGAACCGCAAGGTTTTACCGTTTCAACCTCAACGTTTGACCGTACGGTTTTACCGTTTGAACCGCAAGGTTTTACCGTTTCAACCTCACCGTTTTACAGTACAGTCCCACAACGGCGCCTTCAGCGTTTTACCGTTTCGACCTTCGGCGTTTTACCATGCGCTCCCACAACGGCGCCTTCAGCGTTTTACCGTTTCGACCTTCGGCGTTTTACCATGCGCTCCCACAACGGCGCCTTCAGCGTTTTACCGTTTCGACCTTCGGCGTTTTACCATGCGCTCCCACAACGGCGCCTTCAGCGTTTTACCGTTTGACCTTCGGCGTTTTACCATGCGCTCCCACAACGGCGCCTTCAGCGTTTTACCGTTTGACCTTCGGCGTTTTACCATGCGCTCCCACAACGGCGCCTTCAGCGTTTTACCGTTTGACCTTCGGCGTTTTACCATGCGCTCCCACAACGGCGCCTTCAGCGTTTTACCGTTTGACCTTCGGCGTTTTACCATGCGCTCCCACAACGGCGCCTTCAGCGTTTTACCGTTTGACCTTCGGCGTTTTACCATGCGCTCCCACAACGGCGCCTTCAGCGTTTTACCGTTTGACCTTCGGCGTTTTACCATGCGCTCCCACAACGGCGCCTTCAGCGTTTTACCGTTTGACCTTCGGCGTTTTACCATGCGCTCCCACAACGGCGCCTTCAGCGTTTTACCGTTTGACCTTCGGCGTTTTACCATGCGCTCCCACAACGGCGCCTTCAGCGTTTTACCGTTTGACCTTCGGCGTTTTACCATGCGCTCCCACAACGGCGCCTTCAGCGTTTTACCGTTTGACCTTCGGCGTTTTACCATGCGCTCCCACAACGGCGCCTTCAGCGTTTTACCGTTTGACCTTCGGCGTTTTACCATGCGCTCCCACAACGGCGCCTTCAGCGTTTTACCGTTTGACCTTCGGCGTTTTACCATGCGCTCCCACAACGGCGCCTTCAGCGTTTTACCGTTTGACCTTCGGCGTTTTACCATGCGCTCCCACAACGGCGCCTTCAGCGTTTTACCGTTTGACCTTCGGCGTTTTACCATGCGCTCCCACAACGGCGCCTTCAGCGTTTTACCGTTTGACCTTCGGCGTTTTACCATGCGCTCCCACAACGGCGCCTTCAGCGTTTTACCGTTTGACCTTCGGCGTTTTACCATGCGCTCCCACAACGGCGCCTTCAGCGTTTTACCGTTTGACCTTCGGCGTTTTACCATGCGCTCCCACAACGGCGCCTTCAGCGTTTTACCGTTTGACCTTCGGCGTTTTACCATGCGCTTCCACAACGGCGCCTTCAGCGTTTTACCGTTTGACCTTCGGCGTTTTACCATGCGCTTCCACAACGGCGCCTTCAGCGTTTTACCGTTTGACCTTCGGCGTTTTACCATGCGCTTCCACAACGGCGCCTTCAGCGTTTTACCGTTTGACCTTCGGCGTTTTACCATACACTTCCACAACGGCACCTTCAGCGTTTTACCGTGGCACCTTCAGCGTTTTACAATACAGTTTGACAACGGCAACTTCAAACTTTTACAATACAGTTTCAGAATAGCAACTTGATAGTTTTAGTAAGGCAAATTCTAGGTTTGTCAACTTCAAAGTTTAACAATACAGTTTCACCATACAAACTTCAAAGTTTTACAATGGCAACTTCAAAGTTTGACATTGCACTTTGACAACAGCATCCTCAAAGTTTTACAATACAGTTTTGCAATGGTAACTTCGAAGTTTGACAATAGCAACTTCAAAGTTTTACCATACAGTTCTACAACAGCAACTTCAAAGTTTGACAAGTGCAACTTCAAAGTCTTCCAATACAGTTTGACAAGGACACCTTCAAAATTTGACAAGGGCAACTTGAAAGTTTTCCAACAGCAACTTCAAAGTTTGCCAATGGCAACTTCAAAGTTTTACAATACAAGTCGACAACAGTGACATCAAAGTTGTACAAAGGCAACTTCAAAGTTTTACAATACAGGTTAACAAAAGCGACTTTAAAGTTTTACAATACTGTTCTACAGGAGCAACTTCAAAGTTTTACAACGGCACCATCAAAGTTTGTCAGTACACTTTTACAATGGCAACTTCAAGGTTTTGCAAGACAGTTTTACCTCGCCACCTCCCAAGTTTGACAACGGCACCTTCCAAGTTTGAGTATATTAACCTCAAAGTTTGATACTAGCAAACTGAAAGTTACGTACACGGGAGGTGGGGTCTGGGGAGGGTCTACCTACTCCGGGGTCCGGCCTGCTCATTAGGGGTGCGGACTTCGGCTCAGGGGAGGGGCTACGTAATAGGGGTGGGGTCCACAGAGGGCTTATCTACCAGGGTGGCACATAGCTAAGGACAGGGCGGGGCCTGGGGCCTGGTCATCCCAGGGCAGGTGCTTGGGGGAGGGGCCTGGTCATCCCTGGGGCCGGTGCCTGGGGCATGGAGTACCTCATTAGGGGACAGGTGGGTGGGGAAGGAGTATGTACATACTCTATAATTAAAAATATTAAAAATATCAAGTTTGGTGCAGCAGCAGAAATTGGCTTCCTCCCCAGGAGCAGATTTTTTTATTTTTATTTTTTTTATTCTTTGCTCCTGGGGAGTCTACCATTCCCTACTGCTGGTTTTTTTTTTTTGTTTTGTTTGTTTTTTTTTTTTTAAGCTTTTAATTTAAGTTTAAGTTTAAATTTTATAGCGAAGCGCTGCAGTGCTGCACATTTTATAGCGAAGCGCTGCAGTGCTGCACATTTTATAGCGAAGCGCTGCAGTGCTGCACAGTTGCAGTAGAAAATGGCTTTTGCCCTGGGAGTAAATTTTTTACCTTGATTTTTAAATTCTTTACTCCCAAGGACCATGCCATCTGCTACTGCTTTTTTATTTGAAACTTCAGTTTGCCAATGCCAGCTTCCGACAACTCTACGCGCCAGCTTCCGACAACTCTACGCGCCAGCTTCCGACAACTCTACGCGCCAGCTTCCGACAACTCTACGCGCCAGCTTCCGACAACTCTACGCGCCAGCTTCCGACAACTCTACGCGCCAGCTTCCGACAACTCTACGCGCCAGCTTCCGATGTATCCGTCTTTTCCACATTCCTCGCTCCCATTACGTACATCGCGTCACATCCAGAAGTTTTCCTCCCCGAGGTGACGTTACCTGCACGATCCCTGTTCCCGGGCAGAAAATGAGTGAGCTCCGCTCCTCTTCACAGATGGGCCACTTCCACACCTAGGCACAAAAATAAAAATTGAAATGTATCATTACATCAAACTACAAACACCACCCAAAGACTTTACAAACCCACAACAGAAAAATACAATTACACCCACACGCTTTACAACGCTATCCTCCTCAACGCGAGCTATCTAGTTCAACTCCCCCCCACCCTTCACCCGCAAAATCCTCTACTGTCTTCCAAAGACCATCCGCTGAACAACATAATTCCCTGGGCTAAGTGGCAATTGCCATGTTCCCGGGAGCCTTGAAAAAAAATCATCCTGCCTGCCAAAACCCCAGCCCGAGCCTGACCCCAGCCCGAACATTGGCGACGAACGTCGCCTCACGGAGCGACCGGGACCGGGGAAAAAAAAAAAAACCAGCCGGGGGGGGGGGGGGGGGGGGGGGAAATCCCCCAGCTGGGGTTTTTTTATTCTAATTGTATTATTTTAATTGTAATTGCCTGACAATCATCTCTACTCTACATCCAACGTGAAAGGAAAAAAACATTAGAAGGCTAAACCACATAACCCTACAAGGTTACACACATTCACAACACACCACACATTCACATCACATGCACGCCAGCCCTCGCTCTCAACTCATCCATCCAACTGCCTGTCACCCTCAAGGGGCCATCGCACCGTGCCTGCAGTACAGGGGGGCTCAAAAATTGCCCCGCTGCCAAAACCCCAGCCCGAGCCTGACCCCCATCTGAACATTGGCGATGAACATCGCCTCACAGAGCGACCGGGACAGGGGAAAAAAAAAACCCAGCTGGAAGAAAAAAAAAAAAAATCCCCCAGCTGGGTTTTTTTTATTCTAATTGTATTACTTTATTTGTAATTGCCTGACAATCATCTCTACTCTACACCCAACCTGAAAGGAAAAAACATTAGAAAGCTAAACCACGTAACCCTACAAGGTTACACACATTCACAACACGCTACACGTTCACATCGCATGCACGCCAGCCATCGCTCTCAACTCATTTCATCCAACTGCCTGTCACCCTCAGAGGGCCATCGCACCATGCCTGTGGCACAGGGGACCTCAAAAATCACCCTGCCTGCAAAAACCCCAGCCCGAGCCTGACCCCCATTCAAACATCAGCGATGAACATTGCCTCACAGAGCGACTGGGACTGGGGAAAAAAAAACAACCCAGCCGGGGGGGGGGAATTCCCCCAGCTGGGGTTTTTTTATTCTAATTGTATTTTATTTTTTCTAAATTGCCTGACAAACATCTCTACTCTACAGCCAACCTGAAAGGAAAAAAACTTTAGAAGGCTAAACCACATAACCCTACAAGGTTACACACATTCACAACACACCATGCATTCAGATCACACACACACCAGCCCTCACTCTCAACTACCTAACCCATCCTACCGCCAAAGAGTGTCAAGGGGCCATCGCCCCTTACCCACAGCACCCGAGGCCTCAAGAATCACCCTGCCTGCAAAAACCCAGGACCCAGCCCAACCTCCTACCAAGCTCCCCACACACTATACTTCCATCACGGCAATACTTCAACACACACCATCTCCACCACACGTAGATTTTCAATCCGATACTTATCTTTCATCGTGGCGCATGACACGGTCCAAGCTCCATAGCAGCCACATCGCCTAAAAGCAAAGTTCCTTCAATCGCCTCGCGCCCTGAGATCACCTACAAAAACACGCAAGACTGTTGAATACACACTTCACCCTTGGCATAAAAACGTCCTCCACTGCTCCAATCTCCTGCTTCCCGCCTATTCCAAAACCAAAAACCTCAATGCCTTACCCATTTCTAGAAGATGACCACAAAGTGTCCACATAAACAACATGAACACCAGTGCCCAGTTACTGCCTTACCATATGCTACCTCACAATCCACTTGCAACCCACTCCACTACTCACATACAATAACCCAAAAGTCATTTAACCCTCTATCCTAACAACCTGAGCATATCAACAACATTTCACCCGTAGACTCTTACTGCTGTTCCACCTACCCCTGACTCGACATCCCCGGGCAGAGCAGCTCCAAGCCAAACACACCCATGCACAAACACACACAACACAACAGTACAAACAAGGCGATTCAAAGAGAGAAAACTCTCAGCAAAAAGAATGACTCCCGGACAGGAGTTGCCATCCAGCAAGATGACCTACACTGTCTAAAGCAATGAGGCCAGGAGGCTTTACGACAGCCCCAAAGAAGAGTCGAAAGTAACGGCCCGTTACAAGATGGTACCGTCAAAACCAAGACGATGGATGCCTAAGAAGCCTGTCATCAAGACCTAAGGACATCAAGATGCGGGGAAGAAGTCCCAGTCCGAGAAAACACACGGCTAGAGAGCTGAGCTGCCGACGCAGCCTGGAAGAGCGCCGCAAAAGTGAACCGGCTGGTACCTTCTGACACCGATCCACGCTTTAGAGCTCCGAACGCAAGAAAAGAAGCAGCCGATTGGCACACTGCCGATGAGTAAGGGCATTCAAGACCCTAGGAATGGTGCCCGAAGCGCATGCCACGCTCCCTGAGTGCAAAGACTGGTGATGGCGTCGAGACCCAAGAAAGGTCGAAGGCTCAGAAGACACACCACACAAACCGCACACCACCACAGACGCAGGCTGGAACTGCCGTGCCCGGCACACGCTGGTCTCGTGCTGAAAAGCAGCCCGCTGCCTTCCCCTGCCCAAAGGGCACTGTTCCTGGACAGCCCTCTCTCCTAGGCTAACTTTAAAACCCCTCCCTGCAATTCCCAGCTTCGTACCTCCCTCCCAGCCTCTCCCCAGCCCTGGTCCCTTAATTAACTTTCAGAGGTCCGAGGTTCCGAAGCCATCCTTAACAAAAACCACACAGGGTAACCAGGATGTTCCTCCAGTCAACACAGACTTCATCGCCATCTGCAATAAAACAAAAAAACCAAACTAAACAACAAGAGTATCAGAGAAGAGAATAAGCAGCCCATCAGCCAACACCAACTACTTTCCCAACCCCCACTTCATCACAAGCACCACAGTGTTATGCTTACCTGCACATTCCAGAGTCAGACCCTGCGGCCATCATCACTCACGGTACCTTAAATAACAAGAGACACACGAAATTAGCATGGCACTCATGAGAAGTCACCCGCCCCATGCTCCTCCTCCCTAATCCACAGCTCACCTCAAACTCTCATCCCATTCCAAAGGCGGCCCGCACAGCACCTGCAAAACAAAAAGGTAAACGCTTAACCCAGCGGCCGCGTTAATACTTTGCCATTCAACACCAACCCAGCGAACAACCGCCTCACCTTCTCAGACTGCTCATCGGCCAGCGGCTTCGCTCCTCTGAGGCTGCGTGCGCCACCCGCAAAAACCAAAGCAGAAGACACATGCTGAGACACCGCCTGAAACCTCAGCCCGCCCCCATCGATTGCCATCTCCCACTCCTTTACCTCAGCCACTCACATGCCCCGCCTCTTCTGTCAACAGCTTGCCACATCAAGGCATGCATACAACCTGCAAAACACAAACGACAAGGGATGCTTCCAACTTTGCCAACAACACAACACCTCCAAAGGAACCGTTTCTTTAACCCATTAGTCATGGCTCACCTTGCCCACATCACCTCCGGTGCCGATAGCCTGCTTCACACCTTCAAAATAAAAGAAAAAGAGAACCCTATAAGCTAGTCACAGAGCCACCAGCTGCATCTTCCCTCTGACTCCACTCACAGGCCCACCTTTCTTATGGTGCTCCGCTCCCCTCCTCCATCGCTCTACAGCATACATCTTCTCCCTCCGCATCTGAAAAAAAACAAACAAACATATTGAACAAGTCACACGGACTCAGAGCAAGAGCTGAACAAATCCAAAGGTCTTGATTCCATCTAGGAAGACCATCGGCAGTCCAACTACAGCCTGCCAGTTGAAAAAAAAAAAATCAAAAAACAAAAAACAAACACACCACACACACACCACACCAAACTTTAAGCCCACCACATGTAAGCCTTAACACCTTAGAGACTCAAATCTGCTTCACTACCCCTCAACAGCCCCTGCCACACGGCTCCAATCATCTCCATAAAACACTATCGGCATGGCTGTCCACACGGCCCGCCGACAGCTACACGATCGCAGATGACTGTACAACCCTCGCCTAAACGGTCCAGGCACGTCAACGTTTCACCCGTAGACTCTTACGGCTGTTCCACCTACCCCTGACTCTACATCCCCGGGCAGAGCAGCTCCGAGCCAAACACACCCGCACGCAGAACGTCGCCAGGCGGAACGCGACCAACGAGGTGATTCCAAGAGAGAGGAAACTCTCGGCAAGAAGAACGAGCCCCGGACGGGAGGCGCAGTCAGGCAAGGCGACCTACGGGGCCGCAAACGCGAGGCCAGGAGGCTCTACGGCAGACCCCGAGAAGAGGAGTCGAACATAACGGCCCGTTACAAGACGGCACTGTCAAAACCGAGACGATGGATGTGCCGGAAGCCTGGCATCGAGACCTAAGGACATCAGGATGCGGGGAAGAAGTCCCACTCCCAGCAAACAGACGGCTAGAGAGCGGAGCCGCCGACCCAGCCCGGTAGAACGCCACAAAAGAGGACCGGCCGGAACCTGCCGAGACCGATCCACGCTTTAGAGCTCCGAACGCAAGAAAAGAAGCGCCCCGTCGGCACCGTGCCGATGAGTACAGGCATTCGAGACCCTAGGGACGGCACCCGAAGCGCGTGCCACGCTCCTCCGGCGCAAAGTGCGACGAGGACATCGAGACCCGAGGAAGGTCTAAGGCACAGAAGTCGGACTACACAAACTACACACCATCGCGGACGCAGGCCGGAACTGCCCTGCCCGGCACACGCAGGAATCATGCTGAAAAGCAACCCGCCCCCTTCACCTGCCCAAAGGGGGCTGCTCCTCGACAGCCCTCTCTCCTGCACTAACTTTAAAACCCCTCCCTGCAATTCCCAGCTTCGTCCCTTCCTCCCAGCCTCTCCCCAGCCCTGGTCCCTCAACTTAGCTTTCAGGGGGCCGAGGGTCTGAATCCATTATCCAGAAAAACCACACGGGCTCACCAGGATATTCCTGCTGTTGCCAGGCTCCTCTCCATCATCTGCAGCTCAAAAAAAAGAAACCACCCACACAAGAAACCACCCACACAAGAAACCACCCACACAAGAAACCACCCACACAAGAAACCACCCACACAAGAAACCACCCACACAAGAAACCACCCACACAAGAAACCACCCACACAAGAAACCACCCACACAAGAAACCACCCACACAAGAAACCACCCACACAAGAAACCACCCACACAAGAAACCACCCACACAAGAAACCACCCACACAAGAAACCACCCACACAAGAAACCACCCACACAAGAAACCACCCACACAAGAAACCACCCACACAAGAAACCACCCACACAAGAAACCACCCACACAAGAAACCACCCACACAAGAAACCACCCACACAAGAAACCACCCACACAAGAAACCACCCACACAAGAAACCACCCACACAAGAAACCACCCACACAAGAAACCACCCACACAAGAAACCACCCACACAAGAAACCACCCACACAAGAAACCACCCACACAAGAAACCACCCACACAAGAAACCACCCACACAAGAAACCACCCACACAAGAAACCACCCACACAAGAAACCACCCACACAAGAAACCACCCACACAAGAAACCACCCACACAAGAAACCACCCACACAAGAAACCACCCACACAAGAAACCACCCACACAAGAAACCACCCACACAAGAAACCACCCACACAAGAAACCACCCACACAAGAAACCACCCACACAAGAAACCACCCACACAAGAAACCACCCACACAAGAAACCACCCACACAAGAAACCACCCACACAAGAAACCACCCACACAAGAAACCACCCACACAAGAAACCACCCACACAAGAAACCACCCACACAAGAAACCACCCACACAAGAAACCACCCACACAAGAAACCACCCACACAAGAAACCACCCACACAAGAAACCACCCACACAAGAAACCACCCACACAAGAAACCACCCACACAAGAAACCACCCACACAAGAAACCACCCACACAAGAAACCACCCACACAAGAAACCACCCACACAAGAAACCACCCACACAAGAAACCACCCACACAAGAAACCACCCACACAAGAAACCACCCACACAAGAAACCACCCACACAAGAAACCACCCACACAAGAAACCACCCACACAAGAAACCACCCACACAAGAAACCACCCACACAAGAAACCACCCACACAAGAAACCACCCACACAAGAAACCACCCACACAAGAAACCACCCACACAAGAAACCACCCACACAAGAAACCACCCACACAAGAAACCACCCACACAAGAAACCACCCACACAAGAAACCACCCACACAAGAAACCACCCACACAAGAAACCACCCACACAAGAAACCACCCACACAAGAAACCACCCACACAAGAAACCACCCACACAAGAAACCACCCACACAAGAAACCACCCACACAAGAAACCACCCACACAAGAAACCACCCACACAAGAAACCACCCACACAAGAAACCACCCACACAAGAAACCACCCACACAAGAAACCACCCACACAAGAAACCACCCACACAAGAAACCACCCACACAAGAAACCACCCACACAAGAAACCACCCACACAAGAAACCACCCACACAAGAAACCACCCACACAAGAAACCACCCACACAAGAAACCACCCACACAAGAAACCACCCACACAAGAAACCACCCACACAAGAAACCACCCACACAAGAAACCACCCACACAAGAAACCACCCACACAAGAAACCACCCACACAAGAAACCACCCACACAAGAAACCACCCACACAAGAAACCACCCACACAAGAAACCACCCACACAAGAAACCACCCACACAAGAAACCACCCACACAAGAAACCACCCACACAAACACCCAAACCAAACCAGAAAAGGAAGCGAGCATCTCATCGGCCAACGCCAACTTCTGTCCCAACTCCCTGCTCCTTGCAAGCGCCACCGTGTTACGCTTACCCGCTCATTCCAGAGTCGGACCCTGCGGCCGTCGTCGCTCGTGGTACCTAAGGTACCAAGACACACCCAAACTAGCACGGCGCTCCTGAGAAGTCACCGGCCCCACGCTCCTCCTCGCTAATCCACAGCTCCCCTCAAGCGCTCATCCAATTCCAAAGGTGGCCCTCACCAGCCCCATGCTCCTCCTCGCTAATCCACAGCTCCCCTCAAGCGCTCATCCAATTCCAAAGGTGGCCCACACAGCACCTCCAAAACAAAAGCTAAATGCTTAACCGCGCGGCCGCGTTAATACTTTGCCATTCAACACCAACCCGGCCGACAACCGCCTCACCTTCTTGGACCACTCATCGGCATGCATCTTTGCAGGAGACCTTATAGCAGACTTACAGCACCTAAAGGGTGCCTGTATAGAAACCTGGAGAGGGACTTTTTTCAAGGGTGTATAGCAATAGGACAAGGTGGTAATGGCTTTAGTCTGAAAGAGGGTACATTTCATTTAGGTGTAAGGAAGAATTTCCTCACGGTGGCGAGGCACTGGAATGGGTTCCCCAGAGAAGCTGCGGATGCCCCCTCCCTGGAAGCATTCAAGGCCAGGTCAGACAGGGCTTTGAGCAACACGGTCTTGCGGAAGGCGTCCCTACCCATTGCAGGGGTTTTGGAACTAGAGGATCTTCATAGTCACTTCCAACCCAAACCATTCTATGATTCTATAACATCCAAATCTAACTGCAAAACTCATCTGAGAAAGGCTGGTGAACCCTCCTCCCTTTCCCCACCAGACTGAAAACTTTAGAAAGCCCTTTTCTTCTTCTCAACCGTCAGGAAAGGAACCCCACTGCTTCTTGACACCTCCTGCCCTGGATTTGCACCCCTGAACCCCCTTCACCAGCTACTCCTCAGGAGCCGCTCTTCTGAGACACATCCCAAATTCTGGGGGCACCTCCTAACTTACAGCTTCCCAGAGACTCCGAGCTCTGCTACGTACCCTCAAAATAAAGTCAGGTCCCAAGGCTTGTAATCTACGAGGGGCCTGCCACAAGCTGCAAAGGTTCTAGGGACAACATGGCATTCTGTGGGCAATGAGGAAAGGCGACGAGGCATCTCAGACCCTGAAAGGCACTGTGCCTCGCGGCCCTGCTGCTTTCTTGACAAATACTAAAACTCCATATCCAGATGCATACAAGATGCTCACCCTAACCCCTGCTAAATAATGTCCCCATTGTCCTATTAAGAGAGATAGTATCAGCAACTTGCACAGCATACAGCAAAACTGGGGAAAAAACTAAGGTTCTGTTTTCAATAAAGTCAGGAATTTCAGGAAAACACAATGCATCAAGAATTAAAAAAGAAAAGAAACAATGCATACTATTAAACCATCTGTCCACCCCTGAACACTCAAAACAAAATTACTGACCTGAAAAGAAAGAAGAAAAAAAAAAAAAAAAAAAGCACTGCATACAAGTGTTACTTTCTACCACACATGCTGCTGAACCTTGACTGGTCCTGAAACTCTTACCTCAGGCGGACACCTCTTCCCATAGAGATAAGCCAGCTCAAAAGCTGCAAAGGACTCAAAGAAGAGCTAAGCACCAACACCAGAGAAACCCAGGAGCACAATAAGCTCCCTGAGTAGAGGCTGTGGCTTATATACCCCATGGCCCTGCCCACCACCCTTACCGCAATCACCTGTGAAAGGGGAAGGGCAAACCACCAGAAGTTATAAAGTCAGCTGGAGGAGCAGCAGGAGTGTTCTCACCTGCCTTAAATTTACAGCAAGTAAGGCCCTGAACAGAGAAAGCAACCCCTCCAGGAAATGACACTACTTGTTCTTGTACTACAGCTACAGCTATTGCATCAGCAATGTGACTGGGTAGGGAATTAAACTTAATTTTTTGGGGGCGTAGATAGAAAATGATAGATGTCCTTCTAAACTATGTAAGAAACTAGCTCATTAAATGCAATGACAATGTTGTTACCAAAATTGATGTGCTTTAGTTTCCTATAAAAAAGCCAAAATGCTCTGGGATTACGCTTCATTTCTAGCAAGACAGTGCATACCACCTCACTGCTACCAGAACTACCTTCTGCATAGGAAATAATCAAAAAGCAGAATTAGATCCCTTAAGAATTCCATCTCCAAAATATCTCTGGTTGCAAAATAAATTATTTACTGTGAATTGCCGATGATTCAGAGTCACCCTGACTGTGTCTCCAACTGACTCCCTTAACAGAGGTACAAGAGTCCCAAAGCACAAAAGACATCAAAAAAACATGGAAATACACAGGGGGGGGGGCTGGCAGCCATACCCCACAAGGACAGGCCCCGGGGGGGGGGCAGGGGAACCATGCCCTCCATGATCACACAGCAGGAGGGCCCGAAGCCACTCCCCCTGTGCTCACAGGAGCAGAAGCCACGCCCCATCATTTAAGAGGGGTGCCAATAGCCACGCCCCCCACAGTTTAAGCAGGTTGCTGATACCCACACCCCCCACAGTTTAATGGGGGGCAGAAGCCACGCCCCTGCATTTTAAGCAGGCTGGCAGAAGCCACGCCCCTGTGGTTTAAGTGGGCTGGCAGAAGCCACGCCCCCCCAGGGTCAGATGATGGGGCAGAAGCCACGCCCCCCTCACAGTTTGCACAGGGTGGGGGAAGGCACACCCCACAGTTTAAGGGGTGGGGGCAGCCACAAATTACACTAGGAAAACATGGAACTTCAGGGATACACAGTAGTTGGAGGAGGGGGTAAGGGGGTGACACTCCCCACTAATCAGCATGGGGAAAAAAACCACCACTCGCGTGGAAAAAAAAACCACCACTCGCGTGGAAAAAAAACCACCACTCGCGTGGAAAAAAAAACCACCACTCGCGTGGAAGGTGGTTTAGATGGCTAGTTTGGGGTGGTGAGATATGTGCGCAAGAACATGCACAGGCTGTGGGGGGCATGCATTGGCTTTACCTTCACCAGGGGGGTCCACCCAGGTAATCCACAGTAGGTAAACTCGTCTGGGATAGCCTGCAACAGCATTTCCACTCTGGGTTCTTGACCCAACACCAGATAATTCACACTGCTTGCCCCATGGAGGGGCTGCTTCCCACAGGCTGGGGCATCTGCTGAGCATCACCACACACTTACAACAATACGTCTGAAAAATTAAAATCACAAATTGTATTTCAGCATATTAAAAAAATAACACCAAATGAGTAGAGGAATTCCAGCAAAGGGAGAGGCTAGCAGGTGCCCTAATTAGGACTCGAGGTAAACAGGTCAGCTCACAGTACAACACATCCTTTAGAAGCTAGACTGATGAAAACTGGTTTGCTGCTAGATAACTGTGTCAGTGAGATCTGATAAATGATAATAGATTAACATTATGGTTGAAACAATAGACAAAGGGTAGCGGGGGAGATAATTACAAAAGTGTAGTCAAGTGATTAACTCATAATTATTCATAAGTTTTGCCATTCTTTGCTCTTATGACTAGATGTTCCTGTACGCTAGATGAGAACAATGTTGAAACTGACCACATGTGATTGAAAGTGCGTTAAGCTTCAAGATCAAAGAACAAGGACAAGAATAAAGACTTCAAGGACAGCCAACAAGAACTTCAAATGGGTTGGTGGTTGCAAAAGCAGCCCTTTGACTCAAATGGATCCTTCACTGCGCACGATCGGATGTAGGCAGTACTATGGTAATCAGCTACAATCATTTTTATGAATATGTATCCTAATCTGATTAATATGCAATTAATTATTCTATACAACCTGTTAGTGCTAAAGCTGTGGCATGCACGCTAGGTGGAACTATCCCCCGTGCATCCGGCGCTGCAATAAAGAACGCCTGCTTTCTAAAACTCCAAAATGAGTCTTAGAGAGTTTCTTCGACCGGCTTTTCGATATTGGAGAGGTGCAATTGCAACAAAATGAGTCCAAAGGGGGCTTACAGAGCTAAAAGTGTGCTGCAGGGAAAATCTGAGACCTCAGGACACATTGCAACAGTAGCAGAGGGCTTCTGAGAGGGACAGGCAAAAGAAGGCTCGAGGCCATGATGAAGAAGTCCAGAAGGGATTTGAACAGACTACAGATGTCCTCAGGGGACTAGGGACTGAACAGAGGTATCCTAGCTAGCATAGAGGACAACATGAGCATTCTGGAGATGAAAGATGGCATCAGGAAAGGTTCTCAGGGAGGGAGAAGGGTGCAAAGTGAACAACGGAGCCAAAAGAGGGCTGTGGGGCACGAGGATGGCCTCAGGAGGCATGATGATGGGAGAAGAAGGGTGCTGAGAGTGAAAGACAGAAGGCAGCTCTGGGACACAATGCAAAACTCAAGAAGGTGTCCCAGCAATGTACAGATGTCCTCAGGGGATGGGCAACTGAATGGAGACATCCAAGATGGCAGTGAATAAGGTAAGAGTGCTCTGGGGCACAATGAAAGCCTGAGGAAGGGCTCTGTCTGAATAAGAGAGATACAAAGAGGGCTGCAGAGCTCGAAGGGTGCCACGGGGCACAAGGACAGTCTCAGGAGGCATTGTGACAGGAACAAGAGGGCTCTGGGGGTGGGGAAAATGTGGACATAGAAACAAAAGATTTCTGACACATTGAGGTACTCAGGAAGGGATCTGAACAGAGTACAGATGTCCTCAGGGGACCGGGGACCGAACAGAGGCATCCGACATGGCGGAGGGGAAGGTAAGAGTGCTCTGGTGCACAATGAAAGCCTGAGGAAGAGTTGTCTCTGAATAAAAAAGATACAATGCCTACTGCAGAACTAAAGGATGGTCATGGAATGCAAGGACACTCGCAGGAAGCATCGTGACAGAAACAGAGGGGTGCTGAGGTGGCCAGAGACACAGAAGAAGGCTCGAGGGCACACAGGTACTCGGGAGGAGATTTGAATAGAGTACAGATGTCATGAGGGAGGCATTGCCCCACTGGAGTCAAGCAAGACGGAGGAGAGGATAAAAAGACTGCTCTGAGGAAGAGACGATGTTCTGACAAACTGAGAGGGGTACAAATGATGCTCCAGAGATAAAAGCATGCCGAGGAGACCCTATAAAGCCTGAGGATGAATTGAGAGAAAAGAAAAAAAATAAGAAACTTACACAGCAACAAGGTATGTGACAAACAAGAAAGAATTAAAAAAAAGGATAGAGAGCTTGATAGAAGTAGACATAGAAGGAAAAATTAAAAAGCTATGAGGTCCAGGACAGACATGAGATGGGGCACAGGGTCAGTGCGGGGGACACGGGATGGGACACGGGGTCAGTGTGAGGGACACGGGATGGGACACAGGGTCGGGGGGACACAGGATGGGACACGGTCAGTGTGGGGGACACGGGATGGGACACGGGGTCAGGGTGGGGGACACGGGATGGGACATGGGGTCAGTGTGGGGGACATGGGATGGGACATGGTGTCGGTGGGACACGGGATGGGACACGGGGTCAGTGCAGGGGACACGGGATGGGACATGGGGTCAGTGTGGGGGACACGGGATGCGCTGTGGGGCCGATCAGAGGCCGGGGTCTGCGTGTCCCCCCGTGCTCCTGCGGACCCCGTGTCCCCAGGGTCGCTGCCCGAGGGGACACCGTCAGGGGGGCGCGCGCAGCAGCCCGCCGGCGGTGCAGGCCACCCCTGCGATGGTGACGCTCCGCCCTCTCCCAGGACGCGGGCCCCACCCCGCCGCGGCGGGACCAATAGAAGCGGCGGGACCCCCGAGGAGGGCAGGGTCTGTAGATGGGAGGGGACCCGTCGTCCCTCGCGGCAGGCGGCTCCCTCTATGCAAATACAAGCATGACTATTTGCCCGCCCGGAAGCGCTCGGGCCGCGCCCTCTCTCACCACGTGCTTTCCCAGCCGGCTCCCACTGGCGGGCGGGCCGACGGGGGCGGGACCCGTGGCGCGAGCCGAGGGAAGCGGGACGGGCCGATGACAGGCGGAACCCTGCGCCAATGGGGCGGCGGGGCGGGGCGGGGCGGGACGCGGCGGTCACCTGAGCGGGACGGCGCTGGAGCGGCGCCATGGTGAGTGCTGCGGCGGGCGCTGGGAGAAAGCGGGATGGAGGAACTGGGACCGTGGGGCGGGACTGGGAGCGCCGGGATGAGGGGCACTGGTGGGTACTGGGATGACGGGAGGCGCTTTGAGGCACCGGGGGTACTGGGGCATGGGGCTGGGGGGAGCTGGGGTGGGGGAGCGCTGAGGCGGGAGAAGAACCGGGGGGGCCCTGTGCCGTGTGGGCTGACGGACCCCTCCGCTGCCCCCAGACCACGGCGCTGACCCAGGGGCTGGAGCGCATCCCGGACCAGCTGGGCTACCTGATCATCAGCGATGGGGCCGTGCTGGCGGTGAGGGCGGCAGCACCCGCTCCCGGAGGCCTGGGGCGGGGTCCCGGGGCAGGGCGGGGGGAGCGGGGGGGGGGGGGGGGGGGAATACACCTGGGTCCCTGCGGGACGGGAGGGGGGTGCAGAGGGGACACAGAGGTACCCGGAGGCACCTGGGTGCCGGGGCGGGGGGGGGGGGGGGGCCGGACAGACACCCGGGTCCTGGGGGGGTGGAAGGGGTACCCGGGTATCTGGAGGCGGGGGGGCCGGGTATCTGGGCGCAGGGGTGGGCTCAGATGTCCGGGTCCCACTGACACTGTTCCCCTGCCCCGCTCCCCAGTCATCAGGCGACCTAGAGAACGATGAGCAGACGGCCGCCATCCTCTCGGAGCTGGTGGCCACGGCCTGTGGGCTGCGGCTCCAGCGCGGCCATGACCCCCCCTTTAAGCGCCTCTCTGGTGAGTGTGGGCTGTCCCTGGGGTAGCCCTGACCCCCACACCACCCCCAGGGTCAAGACAGTGCCCCCCTAACTGTCCCCAGGGTGGTGCTGGTGGCCCTGCCGTCCCCCAGGTGGCCACGACTGCCAGGGGCATAGTGGTGGCTCTGCTGTCCCTGGTGTTGTAGGGGTGACCCCAAGTTATCCCTGCAGTAGTGGCCATCCCACTGTCCCTAGGGTGGCTGTGACCCTCATACTGTCCTCGTGCTGGTGGCCCCACTGTGCCCAGAACAGCCCCGACCACTGTGCTGTCCCTGTGGTGGTGCCCCCGCCGTCCCAGGTGCTCTCTCCAGGGTGTCAGTGGCCCCGTGCTCGTCCTGTCCCCGGGGTGGCAGTGCCCCCAGTGTGCTTGGGGCGCTGGTGTTGGCCCTGGTGGCCCAGTCCCTGTGCTCACCCTGTCCCTGCAGTGGTGTTCGGGGAACACTCCCTCCTCGTCACTGTCTCTGGACAGAAGCTCTTCGTGGTGAAGCGGCAGAACCACGTCCAGGAGCCCGTTGCCGTCTGAGATGCACCCCCGCTGTCGCCAAGGGGGGGACGGTCCCCCTCATCCCCACTGTCCGCAGGGCCTCAGGGTAGCGGAGGACCGGCTCCCCTGTCCCACCTGGCCCCAGGGCCCTGCAGCGACACCCAGTTGTATCCCTGTCACCTCGAGGGCCTTGGGGACTGGTCCTCCATGTCCGTGCAGTCCCCAAGGCCACGTGGTGTCCCCTGTGTGCCTCGGGTCCCCACAGCATCACCCCACACACACACTGTCTCTCTATTGAGGCAATAAATTATGTCCTGGACCCCCACATCTGGCTTCTTTGTGGGGGGATACAGGTCCACTCAGGACAGGGCACAGGGTGAGGTGGGGCCCTCATAGGAGAGGGGCACGCAGAGCCCTTCGGGGGGCTCCTGCTCCCCCCACTCCCATGCCCTGCAACACCCCAAGTCACCGCAGCATCCCCTGCCTCCCCCAGTAACAGACTTGTCTCCATGTCAGTAACAGACTTGTCTCCATGTCCAGGCCAGCACTTTATTGGCACGCGTGCACGCACACACACAGACGGCAGCCAGTGCGGAGACAAATAAATAACAGGGAGTGGAAGTGCCACCCATATTGGGAGGCACGGAGACATCCCCATCCCCAGCGGGGCACGGGGGTTGGCAGTGCAAGACCTGCCTTTGGCTCAGCGCCCCAGGGACAGGTCCCAGTGTCCCCCATGGCCCCAGGGAGAGGTCCTGGTCCCTTGTTCCCCCCGTCCCTCCTCCCACCCCAAGCAGCCAAATTCAAGGCAACACAGGAAGCTGAAGGGGTGTAAACAGCGCTGGGACCAGCCGCAGGACGTCCCCCCACTTCCCCCATGCCACCCCCATCCCCAGAGCATTGTCACCCCCAGGCTGGGGCCAGACCCCTGTCCCCGTTGGTACCCCCATGGCACGTTCCAGTCCAGTCCCAGTGAAGCAGCAGGTTCATCGCCTGGGGGTGCGGGGACAGAGCCCCAGCCCCCCGTGTTCTGCGCCCCCCCCCCCCCCCCCCAAGCTTGTCCCCTTCCAGTGCAGTCTCCAGGACGCAGCAGGATTTGTCCAACCCCATTGTCCCCCAGGTCCCCATCACTTGACAGGCTCCACAACCAGCACCTTGCACTCCCGCTTGGCAATCTTGTCCAGGGACAGCACCGTCTTCTCGGAGGGCAGGTAGAGGGGACGCCCCACGGGGGACCCCACTGGCGGGGTGATGGCACGTCGCTCCATCACGCTGCCTGACCTGGGGCGTGGGGAGGTGATGGGGGCTGCCCCGGGTCACCCTTGTTCTGGGTGTCCTCCCTGTCCCAGGTGTGCCCCAGCCCTGTCCTGCCTGTCACCTCACCACATCACCCTTCTGTGTGCCCCCCCAACCCTGCTCTGATCCCACCACTGTGCCCATCTTGTTCCAGGTGTCCCTTCCAACCATGCCCCAGGTGCTCTGCCCATCCCATGTGTCCCTCTGCCAGGTCCCCGCTGTCCCCGCGTACCTCATGAGATGGCTGCGGGACGGCTGCTGGTGGGAGAAGGACTGGGACCGGCCCAGCCCAGCCTGGTGCCGCTCCACCAGGTCCCGCACGGCCGGGCTGCTGGGGCTGCTCTTGCGTGACACGGGCCGGGCCTCGGGTGGTGGGTTGGCCACGCTCGCCGTGAACTGCAGCTTCAGCTTCATGTGCTGCGACATCTGGGGATGGACAGGGGATGGCGGTGACACCAGGCCAGGCCCCAGCGCAGCCCCAGGGGCCCCGCAGCCAGACGACCTCACCTCAAAGAGGCCAGCCCGCAGCGCCTGGAAGGCCACACGGATGGTGAGGGCGCTGCCCTTGCGCGAGTAGCCCAGGTTGTTGAGCGGCGTGTGGCACACGATGGCATCCAGCGCCGCCTGCGTGGCCCGGCGCTCCTCCCCGGACAGCTTCTTCCCTGCGGGGACCACCAGCGCGGCGGGGACGGGACCGCTGGCCCCTGCCCGGCCGCCTCCAGCACCTCCTGGCTACGACTGTTCCATCCTGGCCGCCCCCCTTCCCTCACCCCATCTGTCCCCTCTTAGCTACGCCCAGAGGCACCGCCAGCCCCTCTGATCCCCTCCCCCCCATCTCGGTCTCCTGCCAGGCCCCATCCCCTCTGTCCCCACCGGCCGTGGCAGTCTCGGGTGTCCAGACGAGGCGCACGGCCAGGAAGTCCTGGAGGTCGTTGAGCAGCGTGTAGGTGACGGTGAAGCGCTGCCGGGCCCGCACTGGGGACTCGCAGTCAGCCGTCATCACAAAGCGCGGCCGCTCCAGCCGGATGCTCGGCAGCCTGGGGATGGCAGGAGTGTACTGACAGGGGGATGGCCGCTGCGAGCCACAGGGACGCGGAATTAGCAACATGGGACAGCCCTGCAGAGCCCTGAGGATGTGGGGACAGGGACGTGGAAATGGCCACGTGGCAGCCCCAAGACATGAGGTTAATGGCACAAGCAGGGGCAGGGATATCTCTGGGTCCCCCTCCTTGGGGCAGGAGGATCTGGAGGTCCCTCCCTGCTTGGGGACAGGGCACCTCAAGGACCCTGGGCGGTGGTTCTTACCGGTAATGTGTGTAGATGCTGCTGGTGAAGGGCAGTTTTGGTGTTGACCACTGGATCACGGCCACCAGTGGGACCTCCAAGCCCTGGGTGGGGTGACAATGGGTCAGAGATGTCCCTGTCACCACCGCTCCCCAACAAGAACAGTCCCCAACATCCCCACATCCCCCTGGCTCCCTGGCAAGGACAAACACCTCAGGGTCCAACAAGGACAGTCCCCCACAGCAAGGACGGTGGCTCCACGTCCCAACCAGGGTCAACTCCTCTGCCCCCAGGGGAGGACACCTGGACAAGGGCAGCATCCCTCAGGCCACCGACCGGGATGGTGGCCCCTGATCCTGGCCCAGACATCTCCCAACTAGGAGGGTCCCTGCCCAGGATGTCCCCCAATGTCCCCTCATGCCTGGCCCCGGGGCAGTCAGCCCTAGTGTCCCCCCAGCCCTGAGCGTCACCACCGGTGTTCCCTCACCTCTTTGGCGTCCTCAGGGGGCCTCTCAGGTGCCTGGAGCTGGAAGAGGAAGTTGTGCTCCTCGAGGGCGCTGAGGGCGCAGGGGCAGGCCGAGCCAGCGCCGGCCATGCGGCAGAAGGCACCCACAGGCACCTCGCCTGAGTGGTGGCTGCAGGACGGGGCGCGGGGACAGCTCAGTGACACGCAGAGACCTGCGCTGCCAGCCCAGGGCTGGCAGTGCTTCCCTGGGGTGGGGCCAGGGACACGGCATGGTCGCATCCTGAGGAAAATGGGGGGCCCCGTGGGGTCTGGGAGGCTGCATGGCCACACCCCGCTCTCCACCCTAGGGACGGTCCCCCAGCTGGCTCGGCACTCACCAGACATCATCGACCAGCAGCACGGACCCGTCGGGCATGACGGGCAGGTAACTGGCATTGAAGTTGGGCAGGATCTGCACATCCCACAGCGAGATCTCCTCCTGGGACCAGCCGTTGAGCACTGGAGGATGGGGACATCAGGGGACGGTGCAGCGAACGCTGTCGTGGCCCCCATCAGCCCACGTCACATCCTCCCCTGCTCCACATCCTCCACTCTGTGACCGCCACCCCACAGATGCCACCCCTTTTCCAGCCACCTTGGGACTCCTGTCCCCCTCACCTTTGAGCACGGTGAGGTACTTCCCAGACACGGTGAGCTGGCGGCATCGCACCACAGGCGGGGGCAGCACTGTCAGCAGGGTGCTCACTGTGGGGACGCAGGTGGTCAGGGGACACAGGATGTGGGGAGACAAGGAGAGAGAGGGATGCGGGGATGCTCCTACCCTGTGCCTTGAAGGCCCCCTGCTCCTGGCGGAAGACGTGCGCAGGCGCCCGCGTCTGCAGCAGGCTTAGGTACCCGCCACCCTCCTGCAGCTCGGGCGGCTCCGTGTCCCTTTTCCACACTGTCACCACAATCTGCGGACAGCAGGGACGCAGGTCACAGCTGGCACAGGTCCAGCCCCGAGCTCCCCCTCTGTCCCCACAGCTCCTCCTGTCCCCCATACCTACCCCAAGTGGCTTTCATGGACCCAGAGGCAGGGGGGGGGCGGGGGGGGAGCAGGGCTGGATACTGCTCCCCATCCCGTGCCACTACGCTGTCCCCAGGGTCCCCACAGTATGACCAAGGCCCCCTCCAGTCCCCAGATTCTACCTTGCCCTTGATGGACCCAGAAAGGAGGACCAGGCCTAGATCTCTGTGCCAGCTCTGTAGTCCCAGACTGTCCCCAAGATCCTGTCCCTGATGACTGCATATTGTCCCCAACATCCCCTCCTGCCCTTGAGGTCCCCACGCTGTCTCTGAGGTCCCCTCCCATCCCCAAGGTCCCCACACTGTCCTCAAGGTCCCCTCCTTCACGGACCCCTCACCTTGGCCTTGACGGTGCCAGGCGGCAGCTTGTCGAGGGAGATGGTCAGAGGGAAGATGACCTCGTCCGTGGACACGATGGGGTCCTCCACCGGTATCTGGGGACACAGCAGGGCTCAGCACCATGATGGCCCTCAGCCCCATCCCCCTCATCCTCCCCTGTGCCATGTCCTCCCCTGGCCTTTGTCCTGACGTCTGCCCGCTGCCCCTCATCCCCACGTCCCCCTTTGTCCCCACATCCCTCTTGTTCCCAGGTCCCTCCCATGCTCCCACATCCCCTTGTCCCCCACATCCCTCCCAAATCCTCCCTTGTCCTCCTGTCCCTTCCTGACTCCCCCTTACTCCCATATCCCCCCCTCCCCCCGGTCCCCATCACCCACCCCGGCGGCGGGGCGCCCCGGGGGACCCTGGCTGTGCGTCAGCAGGGCCCGGCAGTCCCGGAAGACGGTGGGCTCCGGCGAGGCCCCGCTGCCGGTGCCGTCGCCGCCGCCATCCGTGTCCCTGTCCCCGTCCCAGTCCCCGCCGGCCTCTGTGCCGCCGGGGCTGACGCTGGCCAGGGCGGCCAGCGAGGCAGCCAGCTCGGCCCAGGGCGGCCGGCCCGGCCCGGTGCCGCCGCCGCTGCCAGGGCGGCAGCGGAGCACCAGAAGGAACCGCACGGTCTCGCCCAGGTAGAGGTGGTTGCGGCGGGGCAGCGCCCGGTACCGGCCCGGTTCCCCCGACAGCAGCTCCCGGGCCGCGAACGGCACGGCCGGGAAGTACATGAAGTAATCGCACTGCGACTCCATGGCCACCGGCCCCGGGGGCGAGGGGCTAAGGACCGGGGGAACCGGGGGATCTTAGGGGTGAGGGACAGACCCAGGGACCGGCGGGACCCCGGGGATCGGGGCGGGGGGGTGGGGTCGGAGTGGGGGGTCGGGCGGAAGAGTCCCGGGAGCGATGCCGGGGCACCAGCGGGTTCCGGGCCAGGGGAAACCCCGGAGACGAGGGGCCCGGGGCGGGGGGGGGATGGCGGGGGTGGGGATGCCGGGCCGGGCCGCGCCGGGGCAGGTGCCGGGAGCTGGCCTGGCCGGGCCGGGAGCTCCCGGGAGCGGGTCCGGGTGCGGGTCCGCGCGGCGCTGCCGGTGCGACCGGGCGCGGCTGGGAGGGGCGCGCGCAGGGCGCGGGACCGAGCTCCGAGCGCCCCGGTCGGGGTCGGGCAGCCGAGCGCCGAGCACATCGATGCTCTACCTTCCGCACAGGGACCAATCGCCACCCGGAGGGGCGGGACTTCCTCTCCCGCCGCTCCTCGCCATCTCCCCTGGGGGCGGGGCAGCCCCGCCGACTGACTGGCAGCAAAAGCACCCAGTCAGCGGTCTGATTCCAGTCTTTATTGCCATAGTTACCACAAAGCGAGCCTTGATGAGGCGGGGCCTGCGCCAGCCCCTTCCCCCAGGGGGCAGGGGGACCCTGCTCCCCACCGGGGCGGGGGGCCGTTACCGGGCCCTGGTAAACTGAGACACGGAGCTGTACCGTGGCGGGGGGGACCCTGATCCCCACCGGGGGGGGGGGGGGGCTATTGCCCGGCCCTGGTAAACTGAGCCACAGGGTGGTACCGTGGGAGGACCCCGATCCCTGTCGGGGCTAGAGGTGGCCATTACCAGCCCAAGTAAACTAAGGCACAGAGCTGTACCGTGGGGGGACGGGGGACACATCCCCCAATCCCCATCAGACTGCAGGGAGGGGGGGCAGCATTACCCACGGCAGGTAAACCGAGGCACAAAGTGGTTCCATGGGGGGACCCTGATCCCCATCGGGGTTAGGGGGCCCATCGCCCAGCCCAGGTAAACCAAGGCACGGTGCCGTTCCTGGGCCGCGTACCGCTGTTGGGCCCCCCCCCCCCCCCCCGCTACCCCCCCGGGCGGGACGGATGCATTGCCCCCCCCAAACTGCCGCCGGTCAAGGATGTCCTTGTACTGCAGCTCGGGGGTGGCGAGGCGAGCGCAGCGCTCCCGCTCGGTGGGGGGCAGCCCGGCCCGCAGGGCGTACCCCAGGATCTGAGCCCGGCCGGGGGGCTGGAAGGGGCGGAGGCGGCCGTCGGGGATGGCGCGGGCGGGCAGGGGTCCGCCACCCTGCAGACAGTGGTGTGCCAGGGCGGCGCGGCGCTGGCGCAGGCGGGCCACCTCCTCCCGCAGGCGGGCGGCCCCGAAGGCCTCAGCCCGGCGCCAGAAGGAGCGGTTGAGGTGGGCATAGAGTGCCCAGTCGAGGTTGTTCCAGGCCCGCAGGCGGGCAGCCTGGGTGGGCGAGACGCGGGGGGCCGTCCCCAGCGGGGCGGCCATTGTGGGCGAAGGCAGCCACGGCCTCCTCAGGCCAGCACAGGGCCTCACGCAGCAGCACCAGCGACTCGTCGAAGTGCTCGGCCAGCAGCACCAGGGCGAAGGCCCGCTCCAGCCCCGCCAGCGCCGCCTCCACCGCCGCCCCATCCTCTGCCACCGGCAGCCCGAAGTCAAACCACTGCAGGTTGCGGGCGTAGTGGTTGCCCCGTGCCCCGGCCTCGTAGAAGCGCCCCGGGGCTGCCAGGAAGGCAGCCAGCGAGGGGGCCCGCCGGAAGGCCGGCGCCACAGCCCGGTAGTAGGCAAAGGCCGACTCGCCCAGCGTGCCTGGGTCCCGCACAATGGAGAAGTAGAAGCTGTCGTTGGGCATCACCTTCTGCACCTGGGTGGGAACCACAGTGGCGGCTCGGCACCCCACCGGGGCGGCTGCCGGCTGTGCCCCCCCTGCCCCCAATGTCCCCCCGCTCCCTTGGCTGTCTCCTGGATCCCCCAGACGCCTCCCGCCTCCCCCCGGCCTCCTCCATCTCCCCCAGGAAACCCCTTACCCCTAGACATCGTCTGCCTCACGAGAGGTCCCCCATCTCCTCCAGACGTCCCGCGTTCCCCGGGGCATCCCCTGGCTCCACTAGACAGTGTTTCTCTTTCCAAATCTCCCCAGACCTCCTACGTCTCCCCCTGATGTCCTCCACCTCCCTCAGATGCCCCCAGCCCCAGCCATCCCCACCCCAGCCCTGGCCCCCACCTCTCTCCATCCCACATCCCCCAACCCAGCCCCGCTCCCCCACGTCCCCCCATCTTTCCCCCGCAGCCGCTGCATCCCCGCTGTCCCCCCGCGCCCCTGGTACCTCGGTGAGGTTGAAGCGCATGTGGTGGCAGATGATGTCGAAGGGGGGACCCCCCGGGCGGTACCCCTTGACCCGCTCGGCCCGGAAGGGGCTAGGGTACCCGAACTGGTAGCGGTGGGGCAGGGCAAAGCGCAGCCCCCGTGCCTCCCCGAAGCGGTGCAGCAGGTTGACCACGCTGCTGCCCCCCGTCTTGTGGGTCTTCAGGAACACCAGGTGGGTGCGGGGCTGGCAGGGCGCCGGGGGGCGGCCGGCAGGGGCCACAGGGGCCCTGAGGACACGCGGCAGGGTCAGGGGGTGCTCGTGGGTACCCCCTGTCCTGCCTGGCCCCAGCTGTCCAAGGGGACAGGGACCCATCCTGGGACCCCCATCCCATCCATCCAGGAGATGCCCAAAAGGTCAGGGACCGGCGCCCCACCCCACCTGGGACATGCCCTGGGTGAGGTCCCAGGGGATTTTGGGGGTGCAGCATGTGGTGAGCCAGGGGGCCTGGGGGGGGGGGTGTCTCACCTGCGCTGGAAGGGCCCCCCCAGGAGCTGCACCGTGAAGCCAATGGTGACGCAGACCCCCAGGGCTGCCCCCAGCGTCTGGAGTCGGCAGCAGGCGGGTAGCAGCTTCATCCTCCTGCGGGGACACGGCAGCTCAGGGGACCCCAGCATCACCTTCCTGGGGGGACACTGGGGTCTGCCACATCGGGGTCCCCATGCTCCCCCCAAGCCAGCCACATCCCACCCAGGGGGGACAGAGCCCCGGGACCGCCCAGAGCCACGTCGTCGTGCCGGGGGGGTCTGCGGGGGCATTGGGCACCGGCCAGCTCGGCCCCACCCGGGGACAGCTGGGGCCATTACGGGAAGGGGACAGGGACTGGCCACTGCCCTGGGGAGACCTCTGCCACCCCCATCCCTCCCTGTGCCCCAGGACCCTCCTGTGTCCCCAGGCCTCTCTGTCCCACTCCAGCACCTCCACTCTCCCCATACCTCCAGGAAACCCCCATATCCCCCTGTCCCCCTACAGGACATCCTCCCCCCCCGCCCGCCTTGTCCTTTCCAGGATACCCCTGTCCCCCTCCAGGAGACATCATCCGCCCCCACAACCCCTGTCCCCGAGATGCCATGTCCCCAGCCACATCCCAACATCCCTCCTGTCCCCCCTGCTTTGCTCTGGGGCCCCACGTTCCCCTGGGACCCGTGTGGCCACAAACCCCACATCCCACTCACCCCCTATGTCTCCCTGTACCCTCCCCCCGTTCCCCTCCACAGCCCTGGGCCGCCTGTCCACCCACCCTGGCCCCATGTCCCCCTAGCCCTGCCCCAGTGCCCCCCCGGCCTCCCAGGCTGACCCCCAGACCCATATCTCCAGGACCTCCTTGTCCCCTGGGTCCCACTGACCCCCTCCTGTCCCCAGACCCCTAGGTGACCTAAGCCCTGGGTCCCCCCCCCATCCCCTTACAGCCCCCTGTGCCCTCATGTCCTGCACAGCCACATGCCCCCCCCAGACCCCAAGTCCTACCAGGACCCTTGTCCCATACGTGACCTCACGGTCACCTCCTCCCACTGTCCCCAGTGTCCCCCAGACCCTGTAGCTTCCCAGCTGCTGCCCCCCCGGGGCTCCCCCTCAAGTTCTGTGCCCCCGCCTTGTGCCCCACGGACCCCCAGCCCCGTGTCCCCTCCGTGTCCCTCGTCCTTTGCGTGTGCCCACCCTGGCCCCCACAGCCGCCCGGACCCCCAGTTCCCTGCCATGCCGCCTCCCCGTGTGCCGGTGCCTCCCGACCCTCCGTGGCCCACGGGGCCCCTCGGTGTGTCCCCCGGTCCCGGTGCCCCCCCGCACTCACCGCGGACGCAGGGCCACTCGCTCAGCCCCGCCACATCCCGCTGCGCTCCGGGGGGGGCCGAGGGGGCTCAGGGGCGACCCGGGGCTCGGCACGGGGGGGCTCCGGCCGCCCCGGTGTCCCGGGCGGGGAGTACGGCCACCCCTGTCCCGCTGTCGGGGGAGCCGATGTCCGGGGGGGGGGGGTCTTGTCCGCTGGGCCGGGGGCTCGGGGGGGGGCCCGGTGTCCCGGCGGCTCCCGGCGTCCCGGCCGCTGTCGGTCTCCGCGAAGTTTTCTCCTTTGTCTCCCGCTGTCCCGCCCCGCCCCGCCGCACCGGGACGGCCCCCGGTACCGGAACGGCCCCCGCGCCCCCGCCCGGATACGGCGGGACGCCCCGGGACGGACACCGGCCCCGGGAGCGGGACGGGCCCCCCGCCCCTCGCCCCGCGCCCTCGCCCCACCCCCCCGTAGCGGGACAGAGCCCGGGGGCACCGGGGGCCGTTCCCGAGCATGGCCCGGGGCCAAGAGCTGCCCCTGCTGTCCGGGCTGCCGGGCTGGGGCAGACTGGGAGCACGGGGAAGGCTGGGGGGGGAGGCGCTGGGGGGGAAGCTGCAGGGCCTGGGGGGGCACTGGGTGTCGCAGAGAGGGCACTGGGGCACACCGGGGGGGGGGCGGAGGGAGAGGATGGAGGGGTAGGATGGACAGAGGGATGGAGAGAGGACGCACGGACAGGACGGGCAGGGGGATGGAGGGAGGACACACAGACAAGTGGGGGGGTGGGGGGACACATGGGGGGCAGAGCTGGGGCAGCAGGTCAGGGGACACCCCAGGCCACGGGAGGCCACGGGGAACCCCCAGGCTGTGCGGGGCTATAGGGGATCCCCAGGCTCTCGGAGGTGCCAGGGCCAAGGGAGACCAGATGGGCCGCAGTGTTACGTGGCTATAGGGCCTGTGGCGTTTCCCCAGAATATGGGGACCTATGGGGACATACAGGGTGCCATAGGGGAGCCCGGGCTATAAGGGACACCAGGGCCACGTGGCACCCCAATGCCATAGGAGGCTGTAGGGGATCCCCAGGACATGGGGGACTCCTTGGTTATAGGACGCTATAGGGACCCGCGGTGACACGGGGCTATAGGAACCCCGGGCCGCCCCGCCCACGGGGGCGGTGAGGCCGCCCGGGCCACGCCCCTCGCACGTGCCGGCAGGGGGCGTGGCCGCCCTCCCTGCTGCGGCTCCCGCTGCGTGGTGAGCTCCGCGCGCTGCCCAGGCCGGCACGTGCTGGGCCTGACGTCGTTCGGCAGCGCGAGGCGAGGCAGGACGGGGGGGGGGGAGCGGCGGCGGCGGGCACGTGACCTCGGGGGGGGCTGGGGGGGGCCTCACCCCCCAGTGTGACCCGGGGCGGTTGGCGCCTTCCCCCCGCCGTGTCCGCCCCGGGGCAGGTCCAGGGTCCTCCTCCCGCTCCGTGGCAGCCCTGGGCAGGGGGTGTTTGTGGGTGCTTGGGCCCCTCCCCGGCACTGGGGTGTCAGGGCCGAGGGGGTGCCCCCGCCATCCTGGTCCCTCTGACCCCATCTGCCTCCCCCCCGTCCCCCAGGCCCTGCCATCACCATGCCCCCGCGGCGCTCGGCCCACGTCCAGGGCGCCTCCTCCAGCTCTGGCTCCTCCACCGGGCTGGGCACCGGCTCCAGCCCTGCGCCAGGCTCAGCCAGCGCACGCAGTGGCTCCCTGCCATCGCCACCAGCCCTCGACAGCCCGTGAGTGGGGGGGCCGGGGGGGGGGGGGGCCCAGCCGGCCCCTGGCTGCCCCCCACCGCCACCGTCCCCACAGGGACCTCAGCAGCGGTGACTCTGGCAGCGACTTCGAGGACACGCTGCGGCTGCACCGCAAGCGGAGACCCCACCGAGCGCCGAGCCACGGCCCCGTATGTCCTGCCCTCCCCTTCTGGCCATGTCCCCTGGGGCTGCTCCAAACCTCCACCGTGTCCCCTTCCACCAGGTCTCGAAGCGTCCCCGGAGGCGGGAGCCCAGTGGGGACGGGAGCAGTCTGGCCGCGAGCAAGCCGGAGCAAAACACCCTCTTTGAGGCCGTCAGGTCGGCCAAGATCGCCGTCGAGGTAACCCACAGGTTACACGCAGCAGCCCAGGGAGCCCCAGCCAGCTTGCGCATGGGATGAAAGGGACACGGGGCCACGTGCACCTCGAGCAGGGGACTCAAGTGTCCCCATCCAGCTGCTGTTTCATGCCGGCTGTCCTGTGCCTGCAGACAGTGGTGGACGACTGGCTGGAGACCTATAAGCAGGACCGTGAGACAGGGTTCCTGGAGCTCGTCAACTTTATCATCCGCTCCTGTGGCTGCAGAGGTGTGGGGGGGTTCCCACCAGGTGCTCTGTCCCCTCTGTGCTGCTGGTGGGGCCCGCCCCCCAGGCTGGGGACCCCCATTTCACCCCTGGCTCCTCCAGCAGGCATGGTGACCCTGAAGATGTTCAGGCACCTGCAGAACTCAGAGATCATCCAGCAGCTGACGGAGAAGTTCGAGGAGGTGCTGGGCGGGCACAGGGGGTGCTGGCAGCGGGGCCGGTGGGCAGCCCTGCTCACCCCTGTCTCCCGCAGGATTCGGCTGAGTACCCGCTCTCGCTGGGCACCCAGCCCTGGCGCCGCTTCCGGGCCGCCTTCTGCGAGCTGGTGGCAGCAGTGGTGCGGCGGTGCCAGTACAGTGTTGTCTATGATGAGTTCCTGATGGATGCCCTCATCTCCCTGCTCACCGGCCTCTCCGACTCCCAGGTGCGGGCTTTCCGCCACACCAGCACCCTGGCAGGTAGGCAGCTCCCCAGGGGGGCTCCCCACGGGCTCCCCACAGGCTCCCCACAGGGGTCCCTGCTCCCACTGTGCTGCCCTCCCAGCCATGAAGCTGATGACGGCGCTGGTGAACGTGGCGCTGGGTGTGAGCCTGCACCAGGAGAACAACCAGCGGCAGTACGAGACCGAGCGGAGCAAGGGGCCTGGCCGCCGGGCCACCGACAAGCTGGAGGCACTGCGGGAGAAGCACCGGGAGGTGAGCAGTGGTGGCGGGGGGCTGGGCAGCGACAGCGGGGGGCCGGACCCTGTCTGAGCCCCGCTGCGTCCCCCCAGCTCCAGGAGCAGCAGGAGGAGATTGAGAACATGATGAACGCCATCTTCAAGGGCATCTTCGTGCACCGCTACAGGTCAGGGCTGGCCCACGAGCTCGGGAGTGGACAGGGGTCTCGTGACTGGGGAGAAGGGGCATGGAGCATGGCGTGGCCAGGCTGGGAGGGCAGGTGGGAGCTGTGTGGGGATGGGTACGTGGCACCGCTGGGGGACCATGGCGTGAGCCCCGGCGGTGCCGCGCATGGCAGAGACGTGGTGCCCGAGATCCGGGCCATCTGCATGGAGGAGCTGGGGACGTGGATGAAGAGCTACACAGCTTCCTTCCTCACCGATGGCTACCTCAAGTACATCGGCTGGACCCTGCATGACAAGGTGGGCCAGGGATGGGGGGATGGGGGCCATGGGGCCCGGCCAGGGGTCCTGCTGACAGCCGCTGCCGTCCCCACAGCAGCGGGAGGTGCGCCTGCAGTGCGTGAAGGCGCTGCAGGGGCTGTACTGCCACCGGGACACGGCCGCCCACATGGAGCTCTTCACCAGCCGCTTCAAGGTGAGTAGGGGCCCACGGGGGTCCCCTGGGTCCCTGCAGGGTGTCACTGACCGCATCCCCCTCGCCAGACCCGCATGGTGTCCATGGTGCTCGACAAGGAACCGGACGTGGCTGTGGAGGTGGTGAAGCTGCTGACGCTGATGCTGGAGTGAGCGCAGGGCCGGGGCTGAGGGGGGACATGGGGACGCAAGGGTCCTCCAGCGAGAGCAGGGACAGACGATGGGGCTGGAGGGCACCCGGGGGACAGGGTGCAGGTGCTGCATATGCAGGGCCCTGGGGACATGGCCCCACAGCAAGAACAGGGACAGGGGCACAGGGCTGGGGGACAGGAGGAGCGGGCACCCCCACCATTCCGTGTGCACAGGAACACGGAGGAGGTGCTGACAGAGGAGGACTGCCAGAACGTCTACCCCGTGGTCTACGTATCCAGCCGGGTGCTGGCCTCTGCTGCCGGGCTTTTCCTCTACCGCAGGTGAATGAGGGCCAGTGCTGGGCACAGCCCATCCCATGCCAGGGACGGGCCCCCAGCCTATCCCTGCCCAGCACCAGAGCTGCCAGCAGCTGGCTGCAGCCCCCACAAGAAGCCGAGCGTTTTCTGCCTGCCAAACCCTGAGTCAGGCTCAATTTCCTCCCCACTCCGCCGTGGGGAGTAGCTGGCAGGCAGCCGGCGGAGGCCAGCCGACAGGCTACCTTCGTCCCAGGCTCGTTGGTGCCGTCCTTAATGAGAAAGGGGCCTGAGGCAGCTGTATCCGGCCCCGGGGTCGCTGCAGGGCAAGCGCGAGCCCAGCACGCGCTGGGTCAGCTGCCCGGAGCCCCAGCTGCGAGTCCTGCTCGCACGCTCGTGCTCTTGCGCCAGCCTTGGCGCACTCGGCAGAGAGGAGGCCGGCGGCGCCGTGTTTATCTCTGCGCAGGCCTTGGCGGCTCTTGGCAGTGGCGGTGTCTGGGCTTGTCACGGCCCCATTCCCCTGCACATCTGGGGCGGTGGCAGCTGTGCGTGGCGTCAGCCCGGATCCTCCCTGTCCCCGGGGGCTCAGGGTGGGGGCCAGGGGGGACCCCCGTGTCTGTGTCCCCTGGGGCTCTGGCCCCACAGCAGGGGGTACGTGGGTCCCCCATCTCTGTCCCTTGGGTTCCTGGTCCCTGCGTGTCCCCCAGCTCTGTCCCCAGAGCAGGGGGTAAGTAGGACCCCCATGTCCCTGTCCCTTGGGGCGCTCTCCCCTGTACGTGCTGCTCAGGTACTTGGCATCCCTGTGTCTGTGTCCCTCCGCGGCTCTGCTCCCCCCTCACACCCAGCACGGGCACACAGGACCCCTGTGTGACCCTGTGTGCACATCCCCAGGCTGCTGGACCCCCAGCGAGAGGCAGGCAGGGAGCCATCTCGTGATGGGGACAACAGGATATTCTTCCGGCTGCTTCTGGCCTTCTTCATCGAGAGCGAGGTGAGAGCGGCTGCAGGGGGCCTGGGAGGGCCGGGGGGGACCCTGCGCACCATGATGGTCCCCTGTCCCCCGTCCCCAGCTGCACGAGCATGCCGCCTACTTGGTGGATAGCCTGTGGGACTGCGCTGGGCCCCGGCTGAGGGACTGGGAGACCATCAGCGCTTTGCTGCTGGAGGAGTCACCCACCAAGGGTATGGCACTACCATGCTGGGACATCACGGAGGAGTCACTGGGATGTGCTGGGATGTCACTGGGAGAACTGGGATATGCTGGGGTGTCGCTGGGACCAAGTAGACTACATTGGAACACCCTAGGACACCCTTGAGCTATACAGGGATGTTGCTGGGGCACACTGGGAGATGCTGGGATGCACTAGGGTGTATTGAGGGATCACGGGGAGATACTGGGGCACTGCTGCAATGCACTAGGATATACTGGGACATCACTGGGAGACACGGGGGTTGCTGTGGGACATCCCTGGGAGATGTTGGGACATTGCTGGGAGATGCTGAGATGTGATGGGGAGGCGCTGGGGCATTGCTGGAACATACGGGGACATGCTGGCATGTTACTGGCTTGTACTGTGACATTGCCAGGGCACTGGTGGGTGGTCAGGGGACATACTGGGATTTGTTGGGATGCACTGGGACCTGTGGGGATGCCCTGAGACCCCCTGGCACATCAGAGGGGGTGCCAGGCCACACCCCAGCCCCCTCATTCCCCCCACCAGGCCTGGCAGACCGGCAGGAGAAGGCATTGGTGGAGATCCTGGCAGCCAGCGTGGTCCAGGCGGCTGAGGGGCAGCCCCCAGTAGGCCGCAGCCTGGCCAAGAAGGTAACAGGGCTGGGGAGGGGGCTGGGGAGGGGGCGGGTGCCCCCTGGGCCACCCTAAGCCCCTTCTCTGCCCCCAGCCCTCAGCCCGGGAGCGCAAGGCACAGGCAGAGGAGAGAATCCGGCTCACCCACTGCCTCATCCCGGCCCTGCCCCAGCTGCTGGCAAAGGTGAGGGGGACGGGGCTCCCCACTGCCCCCGGGGACCTGGGGGGGGTCGGCACTGACCCCCCTCCCCCACTGCCCCCCCCCAGTTCTCAGCTGACGCTGAGAAGGCGGCTCCGCTCCTGGAGGTGCTGCGCTGCTTCGACCTCAGCATATACTGCACTGGGCGGCTGGAGAAGGTGCTGCTCCCTCGCCCCTCAGGCAGGATCCGGCCCCCTGGGGCTGGGGCAGAGCCACTCTGCCCCTGGGAAATGGAGCTGCAGGGACAGGATGCCGATGGGTCCCCCAGGTGTCCCCTTTGGGATGCTCTGTGTCCCTGTCCCCATTGGGAAGCTGTGTGCCTGTGCACCCCATCAAGGGGCTGTCCCTGTCCCCCTGGGGGGCCCACAGCTGTCCTCATCCTCTCCGAGGGGCCATACATTCCTGCAGGAGGCTGCAAGTCTCCTTGTCCCGATGGAAGGCCCCCTGACCCTCATCCCTGGGGAGGCGGCGTGTCCCCATCCCTCCCACAGCCCCCTCTCCCTGCAGCACCTGGAGCTGGTGCTGGGGCAGCTGCAGGAGGTGGTGGAGAAGCACACAGGGCAGGCAGTGCTGGAGGCTGCGTCCCGCGCGCTCCACGCGCTCTGCAACCCTGAGCTCGCCCTGCATGGCCGCGGGGACCTGGTGCGCAGCCGCCTTGCCGACCAGCTGGCCGACAAGTTCCACCAGGAGGTCACCGAGCTGCTTCAGGTAGAGGGGATGGGAGAGGGCCCCTGAGTCTGGGGCAGGGCTGGGGACCGCTGGGATCACAACCGGGGCCTGAAGATCAGGACATGGACCTGGAGCCTGGGATGGAGCTCGGGCCACTCCAGGACAGGGACTCAGACTCCAGGATAGGGCTAGGGACAGGGACCCGGAGCCAGGACAGGGCTGGGGACAGGAGAGGGACCAGGACCTGTAGGGATGGCGGTGGCGCGGGCAGGGACGGGGCATCAGTGGGGAAGAGCTAGTCTGGGAGGTGCTGGCTGGGGGAGCTGGCAAGGGACCATGGGGAGCAGGGTGTCCCCAGCCTGGCGTGGGTCCCTAACTCTGCATGGAGCGTCCCTAACCCTGTGTGGGGTGTCCCCAACCCCGGGCCCTGCCCAGGCCTCATCCCTGGATGAAGAGGAAGTGTACAGCATGGCGGCCACACTGAAGAGGATCTCCATCCTGTTCAAGTGAGTGGGGAGTCATGGGGCCACACCACTGCTCTGCCTGCATCCCGAGGGGTCCCCCAGTGTCCTTGTCCCCCTCCACGTGCCTCCCCTGTGCCCTCTCCTGTGGCATCCTGTCCCACTGCCCTGTGTGTCCCTGGCGTCCTCTCTCCTGCCCCATGTGCTCTCCATGTCCCTGTGCAGTGGCATCCCGTGTCCTGGTGTCCTGTCCCTTGCCCTCTGTGTCCCCTGCCCCCTCTGCTCCCCATGTCTCTGTCCCCCAGTGTCCTGTCCCCTGCCCCACCTGTTCCCCGTGTCTATGTCCCCCAGCATCCTGCCTCCTGCCCCACATCTCCCCACGCCCTGTTGATGCCACTCTGTCCCTGCAGCGCCCACGACCTGACCCCCTGGCAGCTCTTCAAGCCCTGCACCCAGCTCCTGCAGCGCGCCTTGGACACGGGCGAGGTGCCCCCGCAGGTACCGCCTTGGGGACGCAGCAGGGACATGGCGGGGCTCCTCTGCACCGAGGCCATCCCTTGCCCGCGTCTGCCCCTGCAGGTCGTTGTCCCCGCCATCACCTGCCTCCACTTCCACATCCTCTGGGAGCTCTCACGCCTGCCCAGCACCGATGTGCCCCAGGTGAGCGGGTGGCACTGGGATGGCTGCAAGGACAACTTGGGGTGGCCCCTGTGTCCCTAAAGGTCACCATATGCTCCCCTGCCCAGGAGCAGCTGCAAAGCCTGAAGACCAGAGTCACCTCCTTCTGCTCGCTGTGCCAGAGCTGCCTGTCTGATGTGGACGCTGGCATCCGGGAGCAGGTACGCAGGGGCTGGGGGGATATGGAGGGGGTGTCGGGCCAGGTGCTGAGACCATCCTTGTGTCCTCAGGCCTTCATGGTGCTCAGCGACCTGCTGCTGGTGTTCGGGCCCCAGCTGCCGCGGGATGGGCGGGAGGCGCTGGCCCCCCTGGTGCTGCTGCCTGACGCGGGGCTGCAGTCCCAGCTGGCCGCCTTCCTCATGGACCACGTCTTCCACCACGCCTGCAGCCACGAGGAGCTCTTGGCTATGGGTACGTCCCCTCTGCGCATCCCAGAGGTGTCCCCTGGGATGCCTGTCCCCCCACTGTCCCCTCCTGTCTCCACAGAGGACAGTGAGAACCACATCGAGGAGCTGCACCAGCGCCGGGTGCTCCTGGCCGGCTTCTGCAAACTCATCATCTATGGTGTGCTGGAGCTCAGCGCTGCCTCCGACGTCTTCAAGCACTACGCCAAGGTAGGGGGCACACAGGAGGCCTGTCCTGCTAGCCCTGCAACAGCTTGGGGACATCAGGCCCTGTCGCCTCCTCCCCAGTTTTACAGCGACTACGGGGACATCATCAAAGAGACGCTGAACTGCACCCGGCAGATCGACCGGCAGGAGTGGGCTCGCACCCTGCTGCTCAGCTTGCAGCAGGTACAGCACTGGCTGGGGGGCTTTGGGGATCCCCAGGGTTGCCCAGGAGGCTCTGAGGGTCTCTGGGGAATCCAGCAGGTCTCCAGAGGAGGCTAGGGGTCTTTGGGCTGCTCTAGGGAGGTCTGTGAGGCTCCAGGAGATGTGGACGGGGTTTGGGGGGGTGTCTCTGGAGTGGTCCAGGGGTCCGTGAGGCTCTGGGGGGGAGTCTGGGAGAATCTAGGGGGGTGGGGGGCATCCAGGAAGCTCCTGGGGGGGCTCCATGGGGGGGCTGGGGAGTCTCCAGGTGCATCTGGGTGTCTCCAAGGAGTCCTGCACTGACCCTCTGCCCCCCCCCAAGCAGCTGATGACGGAGCTGCTGCTGCAGCAGGGCCCCGAAATCCGGACAGCCGAGGCTTTCCTGGAGATCCGGGATCTGGCACGGCGCTTCTCCCTCCTCTTCAGCCTCCAGCAGCTCCGCAACCGCCCAGCACTGCTCAGCATGCACAAGTGCGAGGGGCTGGGGGCCAGGGGTGCCGGGGGGCCAGGCCGGGGCTCAGCCTCCCCCCTCATCCTTCTGCCCTGGCCAGGGAGGGGATCCAGTTCGCCTTCCAGGAGCCCCCGGGGCCGGGGCTGCCACCCCTCAACCTGCCCTTCCTTGAGGTGCTGAGTGAGTTCTCACCCCGGCTGCTGCGTCCCGACAAGGCCCTGCTGTGAGTGGGGGGGGTGCGGGATCCCCGGCGGCTGGTGGGGTCCCATTTGGGTCCTCAGGGGCCACGTGGGGTCCCCAGTGAGGTCCTCAAGGTCTACTTGGGGCCCTTGGGGGTGATGTGGGGTCTGCAGGGGCCACGTGGCATCCCCCAACACCACGTGGGGTCGCCCAGCACCCCGCAGGTCCCTGGTGCCATGTCAACCGCCATGTCCCCCCGTCCCCCCACAGCCTGGCCTACCTGGAGAAGATGCACCAGGAGCAGCGGTGGCTGGCACCACAGGATGTGCCATGGCCATCCCTTGTCACCTACCGCAACTCCCTGCAGCCGCAGGAGGAGGGGGGCTCGGTGAACAGCCGCAGCACAGCCCCCCGCCCCCCACCCGGCTCCGCTGCCAAGAGACCCCGCATAGACGGTGAGGTGGGGCTGAGCTCTGGGGGACCCCACATGCTGGGGGCCACGCCACCCCCAGCACCCCGACTGGGCTGTGCAGGGCTGGGGGGGCTTGCCCTGCTCTGTCCCTCGCTGTGGGGACCCCAGCCAGAGGCTGGGACCAGTTTGAGGCTCCCCAGTACAGAGCAAGGGTCACTGTGGGGCAGGAAGCTGAGAGATGGCAAAGGGGGGGTTCATGTCAGTGCTGTCACCTCTGCCGGAGCTGGACTGTCCTCATGTGGGGACAGGGACAAGGACAGGGCTCAAGGATGGGGACACAGCTCAGGGATAGGGATAGGGTCTGGGGATGGGGTGGCGGTCCCAGTGCTCAGCCGCCTCCTGCAGCCCCTTCGGAGCACCCCGACTCCAGCCCGTGGCCGAGCAGCCGCCTCCCCAGCCCAGCCCTGACCTCCACCATGCTGCGGGGTGGTCCCCGGCCCCCACTGACCTGGCCACCAACGCGGGACCCCGGCTCCGACCCTGGCCTCCTGCAGAGGTGAGCGGCTGGGCTGGGGGTGAGCCCCCCTCAAACTGGGTGCCCCCCACCCAGGACCCCTCCTGATTCCCTATCCTCTCCTCCTGCAGCAGCTCCCTGTCCCACCGGCGCAGTGGGGTAAACCGGTGAGTGAGGGCAGGGGGGCACGGGGTGAGCACCGGGGCTGTGAGGGAAGAGTCCTGCGGGGGGTCTTCCACCCTCCACTTCCCTCCCTTCTCCCCCAGGCTTAGCCTGATGGTGGAGGAGGAGGAAGAGGAGATGATGATTGAAGAGGAGAGCAGTGAGGAGGACACCCCAGAGCAGGACAGGGTGAGGCCACCTCCCAAGGGTCCCCCCAGCCATCTGCCCCTGCAGGGGTGGGGCTGGTGGCACCCTGGGGCGCCCCCACCCCACCCAGCCCCAACCTGCCCCCCCCCCAGACTCTGCTAGCCCCCGAGGACCAGCTCCGGGACCTCTTTGACTCCACCATCCTGGGCATCGAGGTGAGCCAGGGGTGGAACGCACAGGATCGCCAGGGGAAGAGGGACCCCAAAGGAGAGCCCTCCCCTCCATTTTGGGGGAGTCTCACAGGACCCCTCTCCCCACAGGACGTCTGAGCGAGGGACCCTGGCGGCGCAGAGCAGTTCGGTGCCTGTTTATTGTTGTTACAAGTCCAAATCTGGGGGAGACTGGCTCCCCGGGCCCTGTTGTTTGGCGATGGTTAATAAATAAATACTCGGTTGACAGCTGGCATCAGGCGCAGGTTCCCCTTTCAGGGCCCAGGTCCCCAGTGTCGGGGGTCCGCAGGGTGCGGGTCTCGGCAGGGGGGTCCCCGCTCAGAGGCGCAGCACGTAGGAGTCGCTGTGGGTGAGGTAGCGCACCCAGCGCTGGGGGGGCCCAGCTGGCCCCGGCAGCCGCACAAAGCGGACATGCAGCCCCGAGCAGGTGTGTGCGGGTAGCTCAAAGGCCAGGTTGGCCGGGCCCAGCTCCAGCAGTGATGCACGACTCAGCCCCGGCACCTCCAGCTGTGGGGAGGGCGCAGTGACACCGGGGATGGCATGGGACACCAGCTCCCCACCTGTCCCTGGGCACCACAGCTGCCCCCCCGAAGGGGATGCGGGTCCCTGCCTGTCCCAGGCCCCACGGTCACCCCCACAAGAGGAACAGGTTCCCAAAGGCTCCCCAAGGAGCAGGGGGGAACAGGTCCCTGCCCATCCCCAAGCCCTGGGGGAGCTCCCTGCCTGGCCCCCCCTGCCCCTTGGCCCCCCCAGCCCTCACCTTGAAGAGCGCAGAGAGCTGTGACCCCCCCTGGCAGCGCGGGATGTCCCAGCAGATGGACTTGGTGCCGGGCTGCAGCTCGGCTGTCTGCTCAGGGCTGCTCAGCTCCTGCGCCAGGCTGGGGGGGCACGGGTGGTGAGGGGGTGACAAGGCGGGGGACAGCCCCCAGGCCCCCAAATGCCGGCACCCACCTGCTCACCCCCTTGGGCACAGGCAGCTGCAGACGGACATTGAGGGCTTGGCTGGAATTTGAGATGAGGGTGTCAGGGGCCAGGCTCTGCTGCGGCCCCCTGGGCCCTCTGGGCACCTACCTCTTGGGGGGCAGGTCACAGCGGAGCTTCAGGTACAGCCGGAGCCTGCAGGGAAACAAGGATGGTCAGAATTGGCATCAACCCCGGAGATGGTCAGGGTAATGCCCCCCCCCCCCCGCACCCCCCTACTCACCTCCCGGTGGGGTCCTGGTCCACGGTGGGGAAGAGGCGGAAGGGCAGAGGTGAAGGGATGTCATCTGCCAGCTGGTACTGCATGAGTGTGAGCTGCGGGAGACAGGGCTCAGGGGGGGCTGCCACAGCCCCCACACACACATCCCCAGTGTCCCCTAGCGTTCCTCACCTCCCCCTGGCTTGGGGTGACCTTCAGGACCCTCCCGCTCTCAAACTCATCCAGCTTGATAGAGCTGTGGAAGGCGCATTCGTCCACCCGGACGGCCGTGCCGTAGCCTGGGGGGCAGAGAAGGGTGCTACGCCGTGGTGGGGGTCAAAGCAGGGCGTAGCAGGGAAAAGCAAGTGCTGGGGGGCAGCTGGGGTTGTTAGCGGTGTGCTGGAGGGCAGAGGCGGGTATTTGGGGGGGGCTGGGGGGGGCTCACCCCGCAGTTCCGACTTGCCCACGCAGAACTCCTCCGTCAGCCCGATGCGCATCTCTGCAGGGACAGGGATGGCATGGGGTCACCCCGGGGGATGGCCCTGGCTGTCCCTGACTCCCCAGTACCCCAACCCCAGCCCCCCCTTACCCACACAGCTGGGCAGATAGCACTTGAGGCGGATTTCCCCCTGGACGTCCACCTTCATGGGTGTTCCCTGGGGAAAGGGGACGTGGGCTGAGCTGGGATGGGCAGGGCGGGTGGATGAGACTTCAGGGGGTCCCGGGGTGGGGGGACCTGGGGGCAGTGGGCAGAGCCAAAGCACCCAGGGGACATGGGGCTATGCTTTGGGGACAGGCTGAGGGGCGGAGGGGGGCACAGGGCAGGGGATCCCTGTCCCCACTCACGTTGGCGGCAATGACCACTGTCAGCCTCTCCACCACATCCACAAAGACCTCGTTCCTGGTGCCCTGCAGCCAGAGGGGGGGGGTCAAGGCTGGGAGGGGGACAATAGGGGGTCATGGGGACACTGGGAGGGTCCTACCTGCTCCGCCCGGGGTGGCAGCACAGGGCGGCTGGCGGCCGAGCTGGGGGCTACCCTGCTCTGCTGCGTCTCAGCGCCGAACTGCAAGTACATAGGGGGACGACAGGGTTTGGGCACCCTGGCCGGGCTGGGGGGGTGGGGGGGGATTTGGGGTGTCCCTGGGTCCTCACCAGCCCAATGGAGCCCAGGTCGAGGAGGCTGAAGGGTTTGGTGGCCACGGGCTCCGTGTGCATGAAGTTGCGCAGCACCTCAGGTGCCGTGGTCTGGACATAGCCGTAGTCCTGGGGGAGCCGGGGGGATCGTCACCCCCCACAGCTGTCCCATGTGGCCCCTGGGTTGTCCTCTGCCCCCCCGGAACTGTCTGCTGTCCCCTTCCCTCTGGGGTGTTCCATCTGGGTGTTCTGGGGTTTCCCCTTCACCCCCTGAGCTGTCCCCAGTGCCAAAGGGGTCCCCACCACTCCAAGGGGTGTCCCCAGCTCCAAGAGGTGTCCCCAGTGCCCCCCTGGGGTGTCCCCTGTTCCCTCCAGGGAGTTCTCACCACGCCGAGGTGTCCTCACCCCCCCCCCCCGTAGGGTGTCCCCAGCACCCCCAGGCATGTCCCCAGCTCCCGCCGCGTGTCCCCCGCACCCCCCGGCAATGTCCCCACCAGCATCTCATCCAGCAGCTCGTAGATGAGGGCGAAGTTGAGGCTGACGTTCTTCTCGCTGAGGGGCCCGCAGAAGTCCCGCAGCAGCGTCACCAGCCTACGGCAAGACCCGCGGCCATCCATGGGTCCCCATCACCCCCCACTGTCCTCCCTGGGCCCCCCCCTCCCCGCCCCCAGCCACCCTGTACCTGTTGAGGAACTCCACCAGAGTGAAGGGCGACGCGTCCGGCGTTGTGGTGGCCACGAAGTAGAGCCCTGCATGCCGCACATGGACAAAGTGCCGGCCTTCGTGTGCCTGGGAGGGAAGCAGAGCCGTGACTGCCGTGGGACCCCCACAGAACCCCCCTTGTCCACCCCCGGATCCCCTTTACCATGAAGACAGGGGCCTGGTCCCCCGGCAGTGAGGTGATCCTGCGGTAGAAGGTGTCAGCAAGGTCCGTACTGGTGCCGCAGGTCTCCCCGCGGACTGGGGGAGTTAAGGAGAACGGGGGACACATGAGGGGGGCCCTGGGGAGCCCCCCAAGCGGGGGGACCCCCTGGGGTGCAGGGGGTGGAGGATACAGTCTTTGTGGATGAGCCGGTCGCCCTTGGAAGAGAGGATGAAGATCTGGGACAGCATCGCCGGTCTGGGGGGATGGGGTCAGGGGTTGGCGTGGGTTCCCCAGGGCCCTACACCACCCCCCCGAGCTCTGCGCACCCCAAAGCCGCCTGCCCGAGACCCCCCGACCAGGCGCTGCCCCGGAACCCCCAGCACCCTGAGCCCCCCAGGACCTGTGCCCCCCCAAACCCTTGAATCCCCAGCACTCTGTGCCCCCCCAGCACCCTGAGCCCCCCAGGCCCCACACCCCAAGATCCCCCCGCCCACCCACAGGGCTCAGCACCCCCCAAGCTCCCCCCGTATCCTTGTCCCCCTCCAGGCGCTCATTGCAGCACGCCCCCGGCTCCCCCCCCCCCGCCGCGGCCCCTTTAAGAAGGGGCGTGTCCAGGGCCCCTCCGTGTCCCCCCGAACCTGCGTCCCGCCTGGCGGCTGGCGGTCACATGACACCGCCGAAAGGAGCGTGGCCCGGGCCGGACCGCCGCGCGCCGCCATTGGCCGGCGAAGCGAAGGCGTGGCCCGCGCCGGACTGGACGCCGGCCGTCACGTGGTGGCGGTTTTCGCGCCACTTTTGGCTGCGGCGGCGGGAACCGGAGCGGCGGTGGGGCCGCGGCTGAGCCCCGCGGGCACGGGCACGGGCACGGGCACGGGCACGGGCACGGGCACGGGCACGGGCACCGGCACCGGCAGGGGCACGGGCACCGGCACCGGCACCGATCCCGATCCCACCATGGCGCCGCGCGACTACGCCGCCGAGAAGGGTGCGGGCAGACTGGGGGGAACCGGGCCGGATCGGCTCCGGGGACCGGCAGGGCCCCCGTGACCGAGACACGCCCCCCCTCCCCGCCTCTTCCTCCTCTAGAGAAGGCGAAGCGGTTCCTGCAGGATTTCTACCGCGATGGCGCTGATGGCGGCAAGGAGTTCCCGTACCGGGAGCAGCTGGTGAGAGCGGCCGCCCGGGCCCGGTGGGGGTCCGCGGTGCCGGGTGTCGCTGTGAGACCCCCCCGCCCCGAGCCGGCTCGGCGTCCCCGCCACCCCTTGTGCTGGCTGAGCCCCCCCATCACAGCTGCAGCCCCACCCCCGCCCTGGCAGCCGGGGGTCCCTCCTGTCCCCCTGCCCCGGTTGGGGTCCCTCCCTGCCCTGTCCCCGCTGGGCCGGTTTGGGGTCCCCAGATCGCCTCGCACCCCCCCCCCCAGACGGCGCTGGCGCACCGGGAGCGCGTGGCACTGTACGTGGCGCTGGACGACGTGGCCGAGGATGACCCCGACCTGGCCGAGGCCGTCTGCGACAACGCCAAGCGCTACGGCCGCCTCTTCGCCGACGCCGTCCATGAGCTGCTGCCGCTCTACAAGGAGCACGAGGTGGGGGCTCCCCGGGTGAGTGGGGGGCAGTGGCGTGCCCCAGCAGCCCCCTGTGACGTGCCCCCGTCCTCTGATGTCCCTGTGTCCCCAGGTGTCCCGCAAGGATGTGCTGGACGTGTACATCGAGCACCGGCTGCTGCTGGAGCAGCGGGGCCGGGACGCGGGGGACACCCGCAGCCCCCAGAATCAGTACCCCCCCGAGCTGCTGCGGCGCTTGTGAGTGCGAGGGGGACGGCGTACCCCCGCCCCGTGTCCCCCTCTGACCCCAGCCCTGTTGCCCGGGGAGGCCCGTCTCCTCTCTAACCCACATCACCAATTCCCTGCCTCCCTGGCACCCCCTTCCATTCCGTGTGCTGCCCCCAAATCCAACCCTCTCCTGCTCCTTTATCCCCCGTTCCTATCCCTGCCTTAGCTGCCTCCCTGCTAATCCTAGCCCTTTCTGGTCCCCAGTGAGCTGTACTTCAAGGCCCCCTCCACCGCCAAAGCCCGTGTGGTCCGCGATGTCAAGGCCGACTGCATTGGGAAGCTGGTGACTGTCCGTGGCATCGTCACCCGCGTCACCGAGGTCAAGCCCATGATGGTGGTGGCCACCTACAGCTGCGACCAGTGCGGGGCCGAGACCTACCAGCCTGTAAGCATGGTGGAAGGGCCCCGAGGCGGGCGCGGGGGCCCTGGTCGGCCCGAGCCCACCCCCTCGGCTCTCCCCAGATCCAGTCGCCCACCTTCATGCCACTGCTGATGTGCCCGAGCCGCGAGTGCCAGACGAACCGCTCGGGGGGACGGCTCTACCTGCAGAGCCGCGGCTCCAAGTTCATCAAGTTCCAGGAGCTGAAGATGCAGGAGCATGTGAGTGGGGGGGGGCAGGGGGCAGGACCTTGGGGTGTCCCCATGAGCCCCAGTTGCAACTGGAGGGTCCTGTCTCTCCTGGGCCTCCTCCCCATCCCTGCTGTCCTCCGGGGACGGTCTGGCTCCATCGGGGAGGTGACAGCGGTGGCGCAGCACCACTGTGTCACCTCCCCAGGGTCTCGCAGAGCTTGGGGGCTGCGATGGTTTCAGGTCAGGGAGCCCCAAATTGGCCCCAGTTTTCCCCCCTACAGTTTCCCCAGCATGGGGTGGGGGAGGATACTCCTCCCTGGCCAATACATCCCACCCCCGAGTCAGTGTTGTCACTGCCAGAGACGGAGGAGGCGATACGTCCGTGTGGCTCTGTCCTATCCAGTCTGCCCCAGTCCGTACTGGTGCAAGGGTGGTTCGGGGATGGGGACAGTCTGCTGGCACCCCCAGGTGCTGTGGGTCCCCAGCCCCTGTCTGTCCCCACAGACCGACCAGGTGCCAGTGGGACACCTTCCCCGCTCCATCAGCGTGGCTGTGCATGGGGAGAACACACGCCTGGCCCAGCCCGGGGACCACGTCAGCGTCACTGGTGTCTTCCTGCCCCTGCTGAAGACCGGCTTCCGCCAGATGGCCCAGGCAAGCACCGCAGTGGCGGACGGGGGGCTGTGGCAGGCACCCACAGCTGCCCCCAACCCACCACCGCCCTCTTCTCCCACAGGGATTGCTCTCGGAGACCTACTTGGAGGCCCACTGCATCGTGAAGATGAACAAGAGTGAGGAGGATGAGTCGGGGGCCAGGGACCTGAGCGAGGAGGAGCTCCGGCAGATCACAGGTGAGGCCGTCAGGCACACGGGACATGCCCGGCTGGCGGCAAGCGGGGCCTGGGTCTGCCCCACAGCGGGGCAGGCAGCCGCCCCACGGCTTCCCCCTCGCTGCCTTCACAGAGGAGGACTTCTATGACAAGCTGGCCTCCTCCATCGCCCCCGAGATCTACGGCCACGAGGATGTGAAGAAGGCGCTGCTGCTGCTGCTGGTGGGCGGCGTGGATCGCAACCCCCACGGCATGAAGATCCGAGGTGAGGCTGTGCACTGTGCTGGGGTGGGAGCCTTTGCCAGGGGTGCCCCCCCACTCCTGCAGGAAGGTTTGGCTGTCTGGGATCAGCCAAGGGTCCAGAAGGTTCGGGATCAGGGCATCCCACTTCTCACAGGCAGGTTTGGCGGATGGGGTTGGCTTTGTGGGGCCACGGAGAGAATCGGCAGCTGCTGCTGAGGGATGTGGGACAGGAGCAAAGTGGCACGGAGGGAGCAGATTTGCCCCCCATGGACTCGCCCCCTGCTTCTCCCCCCAGGAAACATCAACATCTGCCTCATGGGTGACCCCGGTGTGGCCAAGTCGCAGCTCCTGTCCTACATCGACCGCCTGGCACCCCGCAGTGAGTACTAGGCTCCTGGGGAGGTGGGGGGGGGCAGGGTGCCTGCGCCCCACCCTTCACCCCGCCGCTCCCCTCTGCCCCCAGGCCAGTACACAACAGGCAGGGGCTCCTCGGGCGTGGGGCTGACAGCGGCCGTGCTGCGGGACCCGCTGACGGGGGAGCTGGCGCTGGAGGGGGGTGCGCTGGTGCTGGCCGACCGGGGTGTCTGCTGCATCGACGAGTTTGACAAGATGCTGGAGGCCGACCGCACGGCCATCCATGAGGTGATGGAGCAGCAGAGCATCTCCATCGCCAAGGCAGGCGTGCTGGCCACCCTCAATGCCCGCTGCGCCATCTTGGCCGCCGCCAACCCCGCCTACGGCCGCTACAACCCCAAGCGCAGCCTGGAGCACAACATCCAGCTGCCCGCCGCCCTCCTCTCCCGCTTCGACCTGCTCTGGCTCATCCAGGACCGCCCTGACCGTGACAACGACCTGCGGTGAGCAGGGGGAGCAGTGGGGGAGAGCTGAGGGGTGCCCTGGGGCCTGTGTGGGGCTGGGGGGAGGCCGGGGAGCTGGGGGGAGTCCAGGGAGCATGTGAGGGGCTGGACTGGAGGCCATGGGGCTGGGCTAGAGGGAGTGTGGGACCCACACGAGAGCTGTGGGGCTGGGCTGGTAGTCGTGGGGTGGCCTTGGCCCTGCTGCCAGCCCCTCTCTGCCCCACAGCCTGGCCCAGCACATCACCTATGTGCACCAGCACAGCCACCAGCCCCCCTGCTCCTTCCAGCAGCTCGACATGAAGCTCATGAGGTAAGAGAGGCTGCTGGCCCTGTCCCCACATCCCCCCCCCGTCCCCGCTGTCCCCTCACCCTGCCCGTCCCCCAGGCGCTACATTGCCATGTGCAAGCGGAAGCAGCCAGTGGTGCCAGAGGCTTTGGCCGACTACATCACAGCTGCCTACGTGGAGATGCGGAAGGAGGCGTGGGCCAGCAAGGACACGACCTACACCTCGGCGCGCACCTTGCTGGGCATCCTCCGCCTGGCCACTGCCCTGGTGAGCCCCGGCGCAGGGAGGGATGTGTGTGGCAGTGTGGGACCCGTGGAGCTGGGCAGGAGCCGGAGGGGCCCGACTGGGTAGGACTAGGCAGGAGAAGATGGGCTGAAGCAGGGTGTTAGCTGGGAGAGTGTCCCCATCCCCCCTTCTCCACAAGACCCAGGGGCCCCAAAGTGCTGTTTGTGCAGGTAGTGTGTGTGCAGCGTCTACTGCCGAGGCAGCACTTCCAGAGCCCCCAGGGCACGACCAGCGCAGGGCCAGCGTCCCCTCCTGTCCCTTCCTAGGGCACAGCCAGCTGGGTGCTGCCTCCAGGCCCCACTCTTGTCCTCATCCCTTCCTGGAGCTGGGGGGCAGCAACCCCCCAGGATGGGGGCAGTGCATTGGGGGGCTTCCAGTGGTCTCAGGGGGCACCCTGGGGCAGGGAGGAGTGTTGGGAGCCCCTGCATGATGTCAGAGGGTGCCAGGGTCTGCCCTGGGGGCTCCCAGTTGCTGCTAACCCCCCTGCTCCCACAGGCCCGGCTGCGGCTGGTGGATGTGGTGGAGAAAGAGGATGTGAACGAGGCCATGAGGCTCATGGAGATGTCAAAGGACTCGCTGCTGGGGGACAAGGGACAGCAGAGCCGGTGAGCAGGGGACACAGAGGGACGTGGGGGGGGGCAGTGCCCCAGCCTGCCAGGAAGGGGGTGGCAGTGTTGGGAGAGCCCTGACCGTGTCCCTGCGGTTGGGGGGGGGGGAGGGGGGGGGGGGAAGGAGGTGGCAGAGCCGGGGGCACCCTGTCCCCTCCCCATGGCCCCTGGGAGGAGGTCACAGTGCCAGGAGTGCTCTGTTGCGTCCCCAGTCCTTCTGACCCTATCCCTACCTCCCAAGGGAGGAGGTGGTGGTGCCAGGGGCGTTTTGTCCCCTCTCTTCTCCTGACCCTGTCCCCAAGGCCCCAGGGGGGGACAGGGAGGAGGTGGCAGTGCCAGGGTCCCACTGACCCCTCTGTCCGTCCCCCTCCCAGGGTGCAGCGTCCAGCCGATGCCATCTTCGCAGCAGTGCGGGAGCTGGCAGGGGGCCGGGCCGTGCCCTACGCCGAGGCCCTGCAGCGCTGCCTGGCCAAGGGCTTCACCCCTGCCCAGGTCCAGGCTGCGCTCCAGGAGTACGAGGAGCTCAACGTGCTGCAGGTCAATCCTGCCCGCACCCGCATCACCTTTGTCTGAGGGGGGAGAACACGGGGGGGATGCCCTACAGCCCCCCTGTGGGGCAGGGGGGATGCGCGGGGATGCAGCTGCTGTCACGGGACACAGGGACACATCCTGTGTCTCTCTGCTGGCTCCCATGGGCTTTCACCTGCCCTGGCCCCACTCCCCTCATTACAGCATCTTGTTGTGGTTTTTTTTTTTTACCAATAAAAAAGCTTTTCTCACTGTTTCTGGTGGCAGCACCAGCCTGTTTCCCTCCCCTTGGGACCACGTTGCTCCCCTGGGCCCAGCTCTCCCAGGACATCAGATGACGCTGGAGCTGCACTTCCCAGCCTGGAGCTGATTTATTGGGGGGGCCTCCAGGAGGGGGGACACAGTCCTGGGGTGGGGTCCCCCAGCCCTGGGGGCGGCTCAGGGCCTGGCTGGGGGTGTCCTCAGTGTCGCATCCCCCCCCTTAGAAGAAGAGTCCCCGCATGCGGCGGCCGATGCCCTGCCGGTCGTAGAGGATGTTGAACTTATTGACGAACTGGTTCATGGTGTTGCAGGTTTTGGTGATGGTGCCCAGGTATGCCATCAGCCCCACGTCATTGCATTGCTGGGGGGGGGGTGGATTGAGGGGTTACTGCACTGCTGAGGCCCCCCCCAAACTGCATCTGCCCACACCCAGCTGCAGTAGCGCAGGAGCCACCAACAGCACTGGTGGCAAAGGAAACAGCTCTGCCCCCGCTGTGTGCCCTGACAGGGATGTGGGGACCTGACCACCGCCACCCCCCCAGCTCCCCAAGGACCCCCCTGAGCCATCACTCACATCGTAGAAGTCGGTCTTGAACTTGTCAGTGCTGAGGACGGGCAGGCAGTGGCACAGGGCGTAGGCTTCGCGCAGGATCTCGTGGTTGAAGGGCACCTCACCTGTGGGGACCGTGTCAGCCTCGGGGACAGCCCTGGGGCCCTCCCAGAGCCCCTCTTGGGGGATGGTCCTTCCCTGGGGACACCCCAGGGCCAAACCTGCTCCAGGAGAGCAGGGAAAGCCCGGGGGCAGCCCTGTCCCCCCTCCCTGGGCAATGGGGAGAGCCCTGTCCCCAACTCACCAGCCTCGGAGGCCCGCACATACTCCAGGATCAGCTTGACCCGGCTGTGCAGCATCTTGATGGCGCTGTGCTGGGCGATGAGGTGCTCAGCCACTGGGGGGGGGTCAAGGACACGTGTCCTCCCTGTCCCCATGTCCCTACAGCCACCTGCCCTGGGCTGCTCCGGCCCCTCCAGGCAGCCCAAGAGCTGTGTCCTCCTGTCCCTGTGCCCCCATCCCCATGTTCCCCACATCCCTGGCCCCCCACTTCCCTGCACCCCCCCCCGGCCCTGGGACCCGTCCCCATCCCACCTTGCCCTCCACCCTCCCCGTCCCTGTCCTTCCCTGTTCTCCCCACCCCTGGCCATGTCCCCAACCTGTGGAGTTCTCCCCGCTGCCGGTTGCTGTCATTCGGGCAACATGATCGACCCCGATCCGCTCTGCTTCCTCAGTGGCAAGGGTGTAGGTCAGCTCTGCAAAGAGCATTGTGGCCTGGGGAGGGAGGAACACAAAAGGGGTGGGGGGGGGGGGCATGACAGCCCCATGGCCCCCTCTCCCCAACCCCCCCCAGACCCTCCCTGCACCCCCAGAATCCCCATGCCTCAACAACCCACTCCAGACCCATCCCCCCAAGTGACACCCCCGGGCCCCTCTCCAGCCCCAATTTATCCTCGGATCCTCCCCATGGCAGCCCTGGAGCCCCACAGACCCCCAGTGGTGTCCCCCAACCTGAGTAACTTCCCCTGGAACCCCAGAAGTGTCCCCCCCCAAACCCTCAGCCCTCCCCAGGACCCTAAACAAGTTCCCTGGACCACTCCCCCTGCCCCATGACACCCTTGGGGTCCCCCCAGCCCCCCCCATGGCCCCAGGCAACCCCTGGACCCCCAGGAGCTCCCCCAGCCCCATTTCCACCCCCCCAGCACTGACTTACCTCCCCGTTGATGATGTCAATGACGGACTCAAAGACGCTGACAGGCAGCTGGGGGGGAAGGAGAAAGAGATGTGTTTTGGGGGGCCCAGCCCCACACTGGGGGGGGGGTCCTGGGGGCCCCCCATATGCCAGGACTCCTCCCCACCTCCCCTCCACTCACATCTGTGTGCTTCGTCATGGGGTTCAGCTTGAGGAAGAGGGGGCTCTCGATGATCTCACAAACCTGGGGGACAGACGGGGCAGCATCAGGATGGGGTGCACACACACACACACACACACACACACACACACACCCACCCCTCCAGCCCCCTGGCCACCACTCACCTGCTTGTGGACGTGGATGTCAGAGGGGTCAGGGGGACCCCCGGTTGTGTACCAGCCCAGGAACTCCAGTTCCTTGAACACCTGCTTGACTGGGGAGAGACGGGGGTGGGCCCTGAGTGGGGTGGGGGGTCATGGGTTCCTGGGGGCAAGGGAGGGGGACCCCACAGACCCTCCCAGGGCAGCAAACAGGCACCACCTCTACCTGTTCCCCCAACAGGCCCTATCACCTCTCTCCCAAAACATCCCCTCAAATGCAGTCTAGGACCTGCCCCAGGGCAGCCCATAATGCCCCGGGACCCTCCCCCAGGACAGCCCAGGACCCTCCAGGACCCCCTGGGCCAGCCCCGACCCCCCCCCCCCAGGACCCCTCCAGGGCAGCCCAAGACCCCCTGGACAGCCCAGGACCCACCCTGGACCCCCCCTGCCCCTCACACTGCTCCTCCTTGGTGTAGTAGTATTCCTTGTCGATGAGGACATGCCCGTCCACCGCGTGCGAGAGCAGCTCGAAGGAATTCATCACCTCGATGTTGCGGCCCTCCTGCCGCCCAATGAGGGCCCCGATCACTGCAGGGGGGGGAGTGGAGGGGGACACACACAGGGGACTGTCACTGGGGCTCGGGGACCACCAATGGGTCCGACCCAACCCTGCACTGACCTTGGCCTTATGCTGGGGGGGGGCAGGGGGCCCAAACCAGCCCCAGGTACCAGCTGGGACCAGGCTAGGGGCTGTGGGGGGCACATGGAGACCCCCTCGGGGACATGGGGACCAGGCCAGGGGCCAAGGGGGTACTCTGGGGGCCACAGGGGGTCTGTGAGGGCTGCTGGGTGACCCTGGGGGGCTGTGGGGGCTGCTGTGGGGCTCTGGAGAGGCTGCAGGGGGCTGTGGGGGACCCTGGCGGGCCATGGAAGCCACTGGGGGGCCCTGGGGCGCTGTGGGGGGGCTATGGAGGGCCCCAGAGGTCTGTGGGGGACCCCAGGGTGCTGTTGGGGGTTCTGGGAGACGCAGGGGAGCTGTGAGGACCTGGGGGGGGGCGGGGGGCTGCAGGTACCTTGTCCGGGGCGCCCCTCCTGCGAGCGCATGCGGATCCAGTGGTCGGAGATGTTGAGGATGACGAGGGGGTGCAGGGCCACCGAGACGCTGCCCGTCACCCCCCCAGCCATCACTGAGGGGGCAGCTGCGGGGGCACCGTCAGCAGGATGACAGACAGCCGGGGGGCGGGGCCGGCGGCGGGGCCCAGATGTGTGCGGGCGGGGTCACGGTGCACGACCGGGGTGGGGGCGGGGCCATGGGGAACGGGGGCGGAGCAATGGCCTGAGGAGGTGTGGTCACCGGCCAGGGGCGGGTCCCCGAGGGGTGTGGGCGGGGAAAAGGCGCGGCGGCGGGGTCCCGGGGTTGTGGGCGGGGAAGGAGGCGGGGTCCCGGCGTTGTGGGCGGGGAAGGAGGCGGGGCGTGGTCGTGGGGTCGTGGGCGGGGAAAAGGCGCGGGGGCGGGGTCCGGCGGAAGGCAGCGCGGCCCTGGGTAGCGACCGGCCGGTCCGGGCGGTCCCGGTGCAGCCCCGCAGCGGTGGCACCACTCCTGTGTGCCGAGGCGGCCCCGCGGGCGGTACCTGCCACGTCCACCTCCATCCCGCCGGCCCCGTTGCTCCCCGACGCGGATGAAGAGGCGCCGGCCGCCACCGCCGCCATCTTGGCTCGAACTGTCCCTGCTCGGCCACCGTACGCACCGACTCTGTGCATGCGCAGGACGGACTGGGGCGGGGACTACACGCACCGTGGCGGAGCATGCGCCTTGGGCTAGGAGTGCGGCGCATGCGCACGCGGTGTGGGGGGGGTGTTGCCCCCAGCCCCGACCCGCAGTATCGCTTCCCCAGTGCCTCCCAGTCCCTTCCTAAGGCCTCCCAGTCCTTCCCAGGTGGGTCCGCCTCACTGCCACCCCAGAAACTGTGATTTTTTTTTTCCCCATTCATTCCACTGCCCAAATGACTCCAGAAACTCCCACTCTGGGCAAACTGCAGCAGCCTTTATTCCCCAGCCCCACGCTGGGGGGGGGGGACGGGATGGGACAACTCCTTGGGGAGGGGGGGTCCTGGCTCACCCCGAGGGTTCCGCTCGGGCCAGGAGCTGCAGTGGGACCAGGAAGAGGTTGAGGGGGCAGAGACCAACCCCCCTCCAGCCGGTTGCAGGGGTCCCAGGGGCAGGGGGGGCGCCGGGGGCCGGGGGGTCCGTCTGTGGGGGGCGGGGGGCCATCAGGGCACCGTAAGCCCCTCGGAGGTGGCTGTGGAGGGCAGCACGGTCGAGGACGCCCAGCTCCTGGGGAAGGGAGCCCAGCAGTGCCAGCACCACCGCCGACTCTGGGGGGGGAGGGACACGGCATCAGGATCCCCCATCCGCCCCACGCCCTCCCTCCCGGGTGGGGGTCCCAGCCCCACGGTGGGGACAGCAGCAATACTGGGGCCCCCCTGGTTTGGGACTGACACCCCCCAGTGTGGGACAACACCCCCAGACCCTCCCTGCTCTCCCCCCACTGTTGCTCCCCAAATCCCCCTGTCTGGACCACCCCACAACACCAAAACCGGCCAGGGGACCCCAGAGCCCCCCTCACTGACGGGGGGCCCCAAATCCTGCAACCCCCCCGACACCCTCCTGGCATCAGGGACCCCCACTCACCACCGGGGGGGAGCGCTGGGCCCTTCCCGCCCCGGCAGAGCCGTGCCAGGTACTCATAGACCCTCTGGAAGTCGACGGTGAAGGACCCGGGGGCATGGGACTGCGGGGCTGGGTGGGCCGCAGGGTCCGCCAGTGCCGACCCCCCCTGATCTGGTGACGCCGTGGTGCCAGCAGGATGCGGGGGGACGGAGTTGAGAAGGCTCAGCGGCTCCGTGGCTGCAACAGTGAGGACCTGGAGGTGATAACACGGGGACGGGGAAGGGGTGACGCGCCCTGAGAGGTGCCCAGGGAGGGGGGGGGGCTGTCCCTTCTGCCCCCCACCCCCCTGGAAAACCCCCCTCAAACCCCCTTACCTGAGAGAAGGCGGCTGCTGTCGCCTCCTCCAGCCCCTCTGCCAGCGTCTCGGCCAGCTCCAGCCACACCTGGAAGGCAAAGGGGGGGGTGACACTGGGCCCCGGCCACCCCCCCGGGACAGGGACCCACCCCCTTCCGCGGTCCCCCCCCCCTCACCTCGATGGGAGCCGGGACCTGGGCGCGTCGTCGGCGCTGCTGCTCCAGGCAGTGCCGGTACTGGGTGCGCACGGCCTCCCGTGCTGCCCGGCCCCGCAGCCGGCACAGGAACGACAGGATCTGCGGGGGGGGGGGGGGGGGGGAGGGGGGCGGTGTCAGGGTCTGCGCTCCTAGCGGGTGGGGGGACACCGCGTCCAGCCCGGGCGGGGCTGCAGCCGACAGGACAAGCGGGGACACTCCTGGGGCGGGGGGGGGGGGGGCAGGGGGTCCCGGACCCCCTTGTGCGGCCACCGCTCCCCCCGGGAACCCGACGGCTGGGGACCGCCGCGTCACCCCTCCCAGGGACACCCAACGTCTGGAACCGCCCCCATATCACCCGCCCACCAAGGACCCAGGCGTCCGGAGACCCCCATGACACACCCCCAGAGACCCCCACCGACCGGGGATCCCCACATCAGCCCCCCCCGGGACCTCCCCACAACCCCCCGGTGACGCAGGTACCCGGAGACACACACCCCCTCCCCCCCGGGGTCCCAGACGGCCGACCCCCCCCGCACCCAGGGGTCCCGGGCACCGGCTTCCCCCGCAAGCATCCGAGCGTCCCCGCCGCCCCCACCTCGGCCTCGCTCCGCCGGGGCAGGCGCTCCCGCAGCGGCCGCGGCTGCAGGTCGGGGAGGCCGAGGGCGGCCTGAGCCCGCAGCGCCGCGAGCAGCGCCCGCTTCTCCCGCGCCGACCAGGCTGCCCGCGGCCGCTCCGGTTCCGCCGCCGCCCCCGGGCCCGTCACGTACCGGGCCGGGGCCAGGCGGGGCCGCAGCGGCGGCTTCATGGCGCCGCCGGCCCGGGCCGCCGCCGGCGCGCTGAGATGGCGTCTCTCGCGGCGCGGCCGCACGGCGCCGCCTCCTGCGTCACTCGCGGGGCGCGCAGGGCCGCGAGGCACGCTGGGACTTGTAGTTCGAGCCCCCCCCCCCCCCCCAAATCATAGACACAGACTCAGCCGGGGCTGGAGGCGGGGGGGGTTTATTCCACGTCTCGCTGCTGGGAGGGGGGGGGGCCGGGGGTGCTGAGGGGGTCACAGGGCCGCTTCGGGGGCCTTGTCGTCATCTGGGGGGCAGTCAATGAAATCCGCCAGCATGGTGGCCGTCTCGTCCAGTTCCTGGGGGGGCAGGGAGGTCAGGGGGGGCCCAACTGCCCCCCTCTCACCCCAGCACCCCAAATTGCACCCTCTTACCCCAAACTGCCCCCCTCTCACCCCAGCACCCCCAAATTACACCCCCCCCAGACCCCCCCCGGTACCTCCTCCTTGTCTGCAGGGGGCAGGGGCTCCTCCTCCAGCTGGGGGGGCGCCGGGGGGGGGGCTGCCGGCCCCCTCCGGAGGTTCAGGGTGCGGCGGAGGGTGGGCTGCATCCAGGGTGGGGGGCAGCACCTCGGGGGGCTCCAGGAGGGGGGGTGCAGGCTCGGGGATGCCTGGGGGGGGCTCCGCCTCTTCCTCCCCCCCCTCCTGGGGGGCTTTGGTCCCCTCCTCCTCCTCCTCCTCCTCCTCTTCCTCCTCCTCCTCATCCTCCTCCTCCTCCCCCGCCGGGGGGGGTGGATGGCCTTCGTCCACCTCCATCACCAGGGCACCGGTGTCCGCCGGGGGCGGGGGGGGCTCCTCGGGCACCGGCAGGGGCTGCCCCTCCTCAGCGCCCCCTTCCTCCTCTTCCTCTTCCTCCTCCTCCTCCTCGGTGAGGCCTTCATCCTCCTCGTACTCCTCCTCGTCCTCCTCGTACTCCTCCTCGCCCAGCTCTTCCTCCTCGTCGAACTCTTCCTCCTCCTCCTCCTCCTCTTCTTCCTCCTCAAAGAACTCTTCCTCCCCAAACTCCTCTTCCTCCTCCTCCTCCTCTTCCTCCTCCTCCTCCTCCTCCTCGCTGCTGTTGATGTTGATCACAGCCGGGTCGGGCTCCCCAGGGATCCCTGGTGGCTCCGGGGGGGCAGCCGGGGGGACGACGGGGGGCAGTGGCGGTGGGGGTGGCGGGGGTGGCGGGGGGGGCCCCGGCTCCTCGGGGGGCTCGGGGGGAGCCAGCGGGGGTGAGGGGGGGTGGCGGCAGGGGCCCCCCGCTCTTGGAGGCAGGGGGCGAGGGGGGGGCACCCCGCTTGGGGACAATGACCACGCTGTCATCCGAGTCGCTCTCCAGGGAGATCTCCACGTCCGAGGGCTCCTCCTTGTCGTAGTGCACGAAGATGGGGCGCCGGGGACGCCCCCCCCGCCGGGCCGCCCTCCTCCTCACCCCCAGGGGCAGCGGGGGGCTGCCCGGGGGGGGCCTCCCCGGGGGGCTCCTCCACCAGCGGCGGCAGCCGGGGGGGGTCCCAGCGGATTGGCAGGGGCGGCCCGGGGTGCCCCTGGGAAGGCGGGGGGCGGCAGGGGGCGGAAGGGGGGGGCAGGGGGCTCTGGGGGGGCCCCTGGGATGGCGGTGGGGTGTAGGGGGGGCACCCAGGGCCGGGCCAGGGCATTCGCCACCACCAGAGCTTCGGTGCAGACAGAGGAGACCTGGCGGGGGGGGGGGGGGGGAAGCGGGGGGTTACTGGGGTGCCAGGAGAGGGGGGGACACTAGGGACAGGGGGGGCTTTGGGGGTCCCTGGGGAGATGCAGGGGCCCTTGGGTCCTGGCTGCCTGATGTGGGGGGTCCCACGGGGTCAGGCTGTGGGGCAAGGGGGTCTCCCAGGGTCCCGCCTGCAGAACAAAGGCTTTTAGGAGTGCCTGGGGGGGTCCTGGCTGTGAAATGGGAAGGGGCCCAGGCGGGATAAGGGGGTCCCAGGGGGGATGAGGGGATCCCACCTCTGGGACAGAGGGTTCTCAGAGGGGGTCGTGATCCATGTGGGTCTCCGCTAAGGGCTGGGGGGTCCCTGGGAATCCCTGCTGTGAAATGGAGGGGCACGAGACAGACCCCAGAGAAATAAAAAGGGGGGGGGGCCCAGGAGGAATAAGGGGTCCCTGGGGGACGGGGACACCCTGGGGGTCCCAGCTCTGGGATGGGGGGGGGCCTGGGGAGGGTCTGGGGCCCCTGGGGGTCCCAGGCGAGGACTGGGGGGTCCCCAGCCTGTCTCACCTGGAGGGCCGGGTCACGCTGGCCCTGGCCGAAGGCGCGCAGGGCGCAGTGCAGCGGGGGGGGCCCCGGTGGGGGCGGGGGCCAGCACCAGGGCCAGCAGCAACTGGTAGAGGGCGGCCCGGCACAGGGGGCTGGCGTAGGGGGTGCCGGGGGGGCCGGTGGCAGCGGCAGGGGGCCCTGGGGGGACCTCGGTCTGCGGCAGCCGCAGCAGCAGCGGCACCACCAGCTCCTGCAGCCGCTGGCGAGGGGACAGGGGAGCTGTCAGGGGAGGGGGCACAGCCCCCCTCAGCCCTGTGGGGACCCGCAGCACATATCCCCGATCCCCCCACCACTGCCCTGGCCCTATAGAGACCCCCATTACCTGCCCCCCCCCACTTGCCCCAGCCCCGTAAGCTCCCACATCACCTGCCCCAGCCCCACAAACACCGCCCACCTGACCCCCCCCAGACCCCATTACCAGCCCCACCCCCACCAAGAGCCCCACCTTCTCCCAGCATTTGCCCCCACCCACCCTCGAGACCCCCAAGAACCACCCCAGCCCCACACCTACCCCCCAACACCCCAGTACCTCCCCAGCCCCAAGGAGCCCCTGTCCCCCATTCCCTTACCCGGTGCGTCTCCTCCTTGATCAGTGGCCCTCCCGTCAGGATGGCGCGACGCAGCGCTGGGGGAACACGGGGGTCAGCAATGGGGTGATCTGGGGGGGGTCCCCTTTCCCCTGATCCCCCACCAACAATAGGGGGGCACAAAGGGACGAGCAAGGCCCCACCTCGGCCCCGAGGGAGGGGTGCAGCCCCCTCGTGCCTCCGGGGGTTCCTGGCCCCCCCCCCCCGTACCTCGCAGGGCGGCCCGGCACACATCGCTGTTGGCCGCCGGCTCCAGCTTGCGGTGCAGGGTGGGGGCGTCCCCCCCCGTCCCCCAGCTTGGGCCGTTTTGGGGCGCTGGGTTTGGGGTCTGCCTTCAGCTGCGGGGAGGAGAGAGAAGAGGGGGTACCGGGGGTCTGCGGGGGGGGGGTGGGGCAGGGGTCCGGGGGGAGCTCACCTTGATGCCCTCAGCCGGGGGGGTAATGTCACTGAGCAGGTGGGCCAGCAGCACCTCGCCAGGGGCCCCGGGGCCCTGCAGCACCCCAGAGGCAGCGCCCGCCACCTCCACCCACAGCTCCAGCACCTGGTACAGGCGGGTGCGCACCGCGCTGGGGGCGCAGGGCGTCAGGGGGGGCACAGGGACCGCCCAAACCTCTCCACATCCCCCCAGCTGCCCCAGGGACCCCCACGCCTCCCTGTGTCCCCCCAGCTGCCCCAGGGACCCCCACACCTCCCCACGTGCCCCCAGCTGCCCCGGGACATCAAGGACTGACAGAGAAGCCCCCCCCAGCCCCCCGGGAACAGCAGGGACCCACGGGGGTGCCCCCAGGCCCAACCCTGCTGTGGGGGAGCCCCCACCGGGCACCCCCCTGTACCTGAAGGGCTTCTCCTGCCCCGGCAGCGCAGCCTCACGGGCACCACTCCAGGCGCTCAGCACCTGGGGGAAGAGGCGGCCCAGGACGCTGCCCCAGCGCACCAGGCGCGCCCCACACCTGCGGGGTGGTGTCAGGTCTGTGCCACAGACCCCCCCCCCCCGCGCAGCGCCCTCCCCCCCAGCACAGCCCTTCCCTCCCCATGCACCCCGCTTCCCTCCCAGCACAGCCCCGCAGTTCCCAGCATCCCCCGAGCACCCCCAGTTCCCTCTCAGTTCACCCCAGTTCTCTCCCAATACAGCTCCAGGGTCCCCAGTCCCCCTCAGCACAGCTCCCATGCCTCCAGAAGCTCCCAAAAGCCCCCAGATCCCACCAGTTCCCTCCCAGCACAGCCCTAAGTATCCCCAGTACCCCCAAGAGCCCCCGGTTCCCCCCTAGCGCACCCCAATTCCATTCTAGCACAACCCCCTGTGTCCCCAGGCACCCCCAAACTCCCCCAGACTCACGCCAGGATGAGAGAGGAGAGCACATCCAGCATGTCCAGGTGGACGGAGGGCAACAGCAGCATCTTCAGGGGACCATCCCCAAACCAGTTCTGGGGGGACAGAGCAAGGTTGGAATCTGAGATGTCCCGCCTGCACCCCCAAACGCAGCCCTGGGGCCACAGGAGCACAGCGGGGGGACCTCAGCCCCCACTGCCCCAGCCCCAAGGACATGGCCTGGGGCTCAGCTGCCCCGGGGGGCACTCAGGGACAATCCCCCGCTGCACTCACTATGTTCTTGCTGGTGATGTTCAGGGCACGGCAGATGAGGTCCAAAACATCCTGCACAGGGACGGTGACGGGGGCCACGAACTCCTTGCTGCCAAGGAAAGGGGGGTCAGGGGAGGCCGGGGGTCCAGGAGACACAGCTGGGGGGCTGGGATGGTGGCCGGGGACTGGGAGGGGGGGCCGGTACCTGAGCAGGAGCTGGAGCACACGGGCCAGCCCCGAGAAGCGGTTGTGCAGGGTGAGGATGAAGCCGGTGTCCCCGTCCTGGGGGGCCGGCAGCAGCATCTCCACCCCCGGCCCCTCATAGGGCAGCGGGTCTGGGGGGGCAGTGTTAGTGCCGAGGCACCCCCAGGAACCCCCCCGACTCCATCGGTCTCCACAGATCCCCAAAATGCCCCTTAGGGTCTCTGCTACCCCACCGATATCCCCAAAACCACCTCGGAACATCTCTGCATGCCCCCAGAGCCCCCCAAACCGCTCCTCAGGGTCTCTCCACCCACCCAGTGTCCCTCCAAAGCACCTCTCAGGGTTCTGTTCTCACAGCCCCCCCCCGTGTCCCCCAAACCATCTCTCAGGGTCTCTCTACGGGCCCAGATCCCTGAAAACCACCACTCGAGGTCTCTCCGTGACCCGGAGCCCCCCAAAGCCACACCTCAAGGTCTGTCCATGCCCCCAGAGCCCCCAAAACCTGCCCGAGGGTCCCTCCATGCCCCCCCCCCCGCCCCCCACCCACCGGTCTCGCTGCCCTCGAAGAGTGCCCCAAGCAGCCCGTGCAGGGTGGCCAGCAGCCCCTGCACCTCCTGGTTCCAGCACTCCGTGTGCCGCAGCCCCTGTGAGAAGCCCCGGCCCAGGGCCGGGAGCAGCGCGTAGCACTCGCAGGCCAGCTGGGGCGGGGGAGGAAGCACGTGTCAGGACCCCCGCCGTCCTCCCCTCTGGGCTGCCCCAGGCTCCCATGAGCCCCCCGGGGCTGCCCCAGACACCCCAAGAACTGCCCCGGCACCCCAGAGACCCCCAGCCCCTATGAGCCCTCCCAGGGCTGCCCCAGCTGTTCCAGCTGCCCCTGGTCCCCCCATGACTGCCCTGGCCCCCCCAGGGCCCTCCCATGGCTGTCCCAGCCCCCCCCAAACCACCCCAGGGCTCTTCTGGCCTCCCTGGGATGCCTTACATCCTTCTCAGGAGCCTATTGGGGTGCCTATACCTTTCCTAGCATACCCCCAAACATTGCTCCAGCCCCCCTCCCTGGCGTCCCAACTGCCCCCCAGCCCCCTGAGACCAATCACAGGCCCCAGGATGTACCCCTGCTGCCTCCGCCCCCCCCAGGACTCCCTCAGCCCCCCAGAACAGCCCCACACCTTCAATCTGCCGTGACATGCCCCCCTCCCAAGAACAACTTCAGGGTGTCCCCCCCCCCCAGCTGCCCCATCTACCTGCTGCAGCTGTGGGGACTCAGAGTCAATGCGGGAGAGGAAATACGCTGCCAGTTTTCCCTATGAAAGACAACGGGCGACGGGGGGGATGACACAGAGCACGAGTCCCCCTGTCGTCACGGCCTCCTGAGGCGGGGGCAAGGCATGGACCCCCCCCAAATCCCCAGGGGTGTTCTCACCCGCATGGAGCCGCAGGCCCGGGGGTAGAAGGTCATGCAGGACTTGATGCCTTCCAGTGTGGAGACCTCACACTGCAGGGTGGGGTTAGCGGGGCAGGCACAGACCCCTTGTCCCCCCCACCCCTACCCCGAGACCCCTCTGTGCGCCACCAAACCCCCCCCAATCCTTCATGTGCCCCCTCAAGCTCTCCCTCCCAACGCGTTGTGTCCCCACAGTCCCCCTCCGCTGCCCGCGTGTCCCCCTAATTCCACTGTGTGCCCCCCGGCCCCCAGTGTCACCTCCTCACCCCCCCCATCTGTCACCCAAGCCCCCTTGAAAAGCATCCCCCCACCCCTCTGTGCCTCCTGACCATGCCCCCAACGCTCTGTGACACCCCAGACTCTCTCAGAACTTCTGCGACCCCCCCCCAGTCCTTGTGACCCTCCTCAGTGCCCCCCAAGCCCCCCCGCGGACCTCCATGTGCCCCCCTCAGGGCCCCCCCAGCCCCCCATAAGCCCCCCATGTCCCCCCCAGACATCACCATCCCCTCCGTGACCCCCCTCAGCCCCTCACAGACCCCCCCAAGCCCTCATGCGATTGTCCCCAGCCACCACGCATGTCCCCCCGTGCCCCCCCCAGCTGCACCTCGGGCTTGAGGGCCAGCAGGGAGGTGAGCAGCCCGGGGATGTGGTTGGTGCCGATGTCCCGCGCCAGCTCGGGCAGTTGGGAGGAGAAGAGCAGGAGGTCGTGGAGCACGGCCACCCCCAACGCCATGGTGGGGGCTGGGTCCTGTGACTGGGGGGGGGGCAGTGAGGGTCAGCACAGCCCCTCCTTGGCACGGCCCCCTCCTTGGCATGGCCCCCACGCCCTCCCTGCGCACCCAGTCACCCGCTGCCCTGGCCCAATCCAGCCCAGGCAGTGCTGCCCCCCAGGACCCTTTCACGGACCCCCCCCCAGTGCCCCAGGACCCCCCCCAGGGACACATCCAGTCCCCCAGGATCCCCTCAGGACCCCCACTCCCCGGGACCCCCCCCCCAGGGGCCCCCCCCATACCCCTGGGACCCCCCCCACCTGGAGCAGGTGCTGCAAGCAGCGCAGCCAGCCCAGGCAGTGCTGCTGGAAGGGCTCGGTCGGGCTCTCACTCACCAGCAGCGACAGCAGGCACAGCCCCTCGAACCTGCAACGCCATTGGCTGCTGCACAGGGGGACCGCCCCCACGACCCCCTGCTGGCCAATGGCATGGCCCACCCTCCACACACCCCCCCCCCCCCCATGGGGGATCCCACTTCTGATTGGCTGCGGTGCCACCAAGTCCCACCCCCACCCCATGAGGTGAGCCAATGGGAGGGAGCACAGTAAGGGCGTGGCGCACATGCAATGCCCGATTGGCTGCCTGCCTACATGGCCACACCCACCAGGAAGGGGAATCTCTGTTGATTGGGCTCTGTCCCACCTAGTACCGCCCACCACGTGTCAGGCAGCCAACAGGAAAGGAGAGCTTGTGGGTGTGGTCCAGGGAGGACACACCCCCACTGACTGGCGGCTCTGCTAAGCCAATGGGGGAGAGCACCCCGGGGGTGTGGCACTGAGGGAGCCTCTGACTGGCCGCCTGTTCACCTAGTCCCGCCCACCCATGACAAAGCAGCCAACAAGAAGCAGGACTAGGCACATGGTGCATGCAACAATTCTCCTTCCGATTGGCTGCCTGGCCATGCAGCCCCACCACCGAAAGACAAAAACCTCTTCTGACCAGTTTGTCCCACAGCCACTGGCAACACAACTCTGACCTGAAAGCACGTTCCTATTGGCTAACGAGCTGGCCGCAGGCCCCCCCCCGTGAACCAACAAGGCTTTCTCATTGGCTCACACCTCACTTTTTGCCCTGCCCCCCAGCACAGCAGCCAACGAGGAAGAAGGCTGCAGAGGAGCCGTGCGCCCCGATTGGCCGAAGCAGCCGTCACTCACCGGGTCTTCATGGAGCCGAGGCGGGCGCTGGTGACACCGACGAGGCCGCCGATGGCCTGGGCGCTCTGGGGTCATGGGGTCAGGGGTCACGAGGGGGTCAGGGGTCGCGGGGGTCCCCAGGGGTCATGCGCTGGGCAGGGAGTCACGAGGGACGGGGTAGCGGGGAGGGGGGAGGTCGGGGCCACGTGAGGGGGTCGGGGTCACCGGGGGTCACGTGGGGCCTAACGGGACAGAGGGAGGGAAAGGAGGGTCCCGGGGGTGGGGGGCGGGGGGGCTCCCGGTGCCGAGGGAACGCTTCCTGGCGCCGGAGGGAGGGTCCCGATCCCGGGGCGGGGGTCCCGGTGCCCGGTCCCGGGGGGGGGGGGTGTCTCCCGTTCCCGGCCCCGGTGCTCCCCCTGCCCACCCCGCCCCGCACCTGCGTGCCCGCGCTGTCCCGCAGCCCCCGCACCAGCCCCGGGAGCGCGCGCCGGGAGGGCGGGAGCGCGCTCAGCGCCTCCAGCAGCGGCGCGGCGGGGGGCGCGCGCCGCCGCCACCGCCGCCGCCATCGCCGCCGCAGACGTCGCCGCCGCCGCGCGCCCGGGCGCCGTCTGATGGCGTCACGCCGCGCGGGGAGGTGGGGCCTGGAGGAGGGGCGGGGCCAGGCGGGGCGGGGCCTGGAGACGGCATGCGGGGGTGGGGCTTGAAACCGCCCCCGCGCCCCAGAAATTGCCGGGGGGGGGACTTGAAAAGGCCCCGGGGGGGGGGGGCGGAGCTGGAAACGGCCACGGAACGGGTCCGGGGGGGAGCCTGGACACCGCCGCGGCGCCGGCGCCCCGGAAGGGGTCACTTCCCCTGCGCACCTCCCCCCGGCGTGACGTCGCCCCCCCCGCCTCGCCCTCGGATTGGCTGCGCCGCCCCGCCACGTGACCCGGGGCCTGGTCATGGCCTCGCTGCGGCCCGCTGTGCCCCCCAGCCGGGCCTGGGGATCCGCCGCCCCCGCCTAGGTCTAGGACACACACACACACCCCCCACACCCAGCCCCAGCATGGGGGAGAAGGCGGGCACCAGGTAAGGGGGCCCCGCACACGCCCTACGCCGGGGGGGTGGGGGGGGTGACAGCTCCCCCCGGCGATGTAGCGGGGTCCCCCCCCCCTCTCCGGGCACGGCTGCGGAGGCCGTGGGGGGGGCTGGGACCCCGCTGGGGGTGCCCGGACGCCTGGGCCCCCTGGGCAGCACTCAACCCCCAGCTGGGGGGGGACTGGGCAGGGGAAGTGCCCGGGGGGGGGGGGAGGAGGAGGAGGAGGAAGCGGGAGTGGGAGGAAGCGCTGACCGCGGGGGGGCCCTCTGCACCCCAAATTGGGGGAGGCAGCTGTGGGGCCCCTCCCAGTCCCCTAGCTAACGGGGAACCCCTGCCCCCCAGCTGTGGGGCTGCCCCCCCACACCGCACCAGCCCCCCCTGCTGCTGGTGGCCCTGGGCGTGGGGGGGGTGTTGTCCTAAGAGAAGGGGGGGGCCCCGTGGGGCCGGCGGCCGCCCCTGCTTCCTGCTGGGCAGAAAATGGGAAGGGCCGTGGTCAGCCCCCCCCAGGGCCTCCCAGTCTAGCAGGGGGGCTCAGGCCCCTTCCCCCCAAGCACAAGAAATGTGGGGGCTCCAGGCACATTTGGGGGGGGCTGTCATGGGGTAGGTTTCACACTTGGGGGGAGCTGGGGGGGAGGAAGGCTGTGCAGTGAGTTTGGGGGGGGTGCCCCCAAAAGTGGGGGCAGGGGAGGCTGCATGGCTTTGGGGGATGCCCCCAAAACCCCTTCCTCCCCCCAAACACCCACCCCCAAATCAACCATATTGACCATTTTTTTGCCCCATAGGGTGTTCAAGAAATCCAGCCCCAACTGCAAGGTGAGAGATCCTGGGGGGGTTCACCCCCTACCTCCCCTTCCTGGGGAGAGCTTGAGGACCCCCAATCTCCCAGTTTCATACCCCCATTTCTATCATCAGAAACCCATGACATGAGCTGTGCTCGTCCTCAGTCTGCCATGGGGATGGGGGGTGTTGGCAAGCCTGTGCAATTTGGGCCCCACCCCACGTCAGGGGGCTGCTGACCATCTCCTTGGGGGGGATCCCTGTGGCCTGACTGCCCCCCCCCCATCCCCCCCCACCAGCTCACGGTCTACTTGGGCAAGAGAGACTTTGTGGATCACTTGGACCGGGTGGACCCTGTGGGTGAGTGGGGTTTGGGGGGGCTGCCGGGGGGTTGGGGGAGACCTGACCATATGGAGGCGCTGCTGGGAGGGATTTGAGGGGGTCTAGGGGTGCTGGGGTGGCGGGTCTGGGTTCGTCTGGGGCTGCTGTGGGGCTGGGATGACCCTCGCCTCCCCCTGATCCCCTCTCCCCTTACAGATGGAGTGGTGCTGGTGGACCCCGACTACCTGAAGGACCGGAAAGGTGAGGGACGGGGGAAGGATGGAGGGGCTCCCACAGCCCCAGGGGATGCCTGAGCCCCCCCGCCCCCAGACGCCTGGGTCCCACAGCCACCCCCTGCCCCACCCCACAGTGTTTGTGACGCTGACCTGCGCCTTTCGCTACGGCCGGGAGGACCTGGACGTCCTGGGCCTGTCCTTCCGCAAGGACCTGTTCGCCGCCACCCGCCAGGCCGTGCCCCCCCTGCCCGAGGAGCGCCGGCCCCCCACCCGCCTGCAGCAGCGCCTGCTTCGCAAGCTGGGCCCTGCCGCGCACCCCTTCGCCTTCACGGTGAGCCCTGCCCCCCGGCTGCCCATGGGGTGCCTCGTCCCTAGCCAGTTTGGGGTCGCCAGCCCCACGCTGACCTGGGCTTCCCTGCCCCATAGCCACCCCCAACCCCCAGGGGCTGAGCCTACCCCCCCCCCCCCCCCCCAATATCTCCCCCCTGTTACCCCCTGGCCCCTCTCACTCCCCAGATCCCCCAGAACCTGCCCTGCTCTGTGACGCTGCAGCCTGGCCCTGAGGACACCGGCAAGGTGGGGCTGGGAGGGGGTTGTTGTGGGGGTGAGGGGGGCAATAGGAGAGGGAGCTTGGGGGGGGTGTCCGGACTGGGGTGGCTATGAGGGCTGGGTGTTATCTGGGGGGATGCGGGCTTTGGAGGGGCTATTGGGGGCTGGGGGTGAAGGGGTGGGGGAGGGATTGGGGTGAGGGTGAAATGTTGGGGGTGAAGGGGGGGGCAGTGGCATTATGGGAGTCCCATCATCCCCCAGGCTTGTGGCGTTGACTTTGAGATCCGGGCGTTCTGCGCTAAATCCCTGGAGGAAAAGATCCACAAGAGGTAGGAGGGACCCAGGGGTCTGGCTGCACCCCCACCCCTGCGGCACCCCTCTCCGGGGGGACCCAGGGGTCCGGGTGCCCTGTCCCAGGGATCCAGGTGTCTGGGCCCCCTTCCCCCCCCCCCCCCCCAGGAACTCGGTGCGGCTGGTGATCCGGAAGGTGCAGTATGCGCCTGAGCAGCCTGGCCCCCAGCCCAGCGCCGAGACCACCCGCCATTTCCTCATGTCCGAACGCTCTCTGCACCTGGAGGCCTCGCTGGACAAGGAGGTGGGGGGCTGGGGGGGTGCGGGGGGTCCCAGGCGTGAGGCAGGGGCTGGGGTGGGGTTGGGGGTTCCAGGCATGGAGCAGAGGGTGGTGAGGCAGGGGCTGAGGGGGTTTGCGGGTCCCAGGTGTGGAGCAGGGGATGGTGGGGAGGGGGCTTGGGGTTCCCAGCAGTGGGGGCAGGGACCTGGGGGGGGCTCTGGGCAGGGGTTCAGGGCGCCACGGGGCAGGCTGTGGGGCACAGCACTGAGCTGGTGCCCCCCCAGCTCTACTACCACGGGGAGCCCCTGAATGTCAACGTCCACGTCACCAACAACTCCAGCAAGAGCATCAAGAGGGTCAAAGTCTCTGGTACGGGGGACACACAGGGGGATGAGGAGGGGAAGGGGGGGGACGTGGGGGGACCTGGGAGTCTGGGGGGAATATTGGGGGCAGGCGGGGAGCCGGGGGGGTGACGCGGCACTGTCCCCACAGTGCGGCAGTTCGCCGACATCTGCCTCTTCAGCACCGCACAGTACAAGTGTCCCGTGGCCCAGATCGAGCAGGAGTGAGCGACCCCGGGACCCCCCCCTCTTCCTGACCCCTTGCCCTGGCAGTGACCCTGGGACCCTGCCTGACCCTGTGGGTCACCTGGGGTGACCCCGTGCCCTCTGTCCCTGGAGCGACCCCCTGCCCTAGGGTGCCCCCACACCCCCTGACCCCCTGTCCCTGGGTTGACCCTTGAGCCCTATCCTTGGTGTGACCCTATGCCCTGGCATGACCCCTGACCCCTCATCCCGGGGGTGGCCCCTTGTCCCTGATGCAGCCCCCCGGCTCTTTGTCCCCGGGGTGCCCCCCTGCCCTGGGATGACCCCTGCCCCCGTGCCCCCTTCCCTAGGGACCAGGTGCCCCCCAGTGCCACCTTCTGCAAGGTCTACACCCTGACCCCCCTGCTCAGCAACAACCGGGAGCGGCGGGGGCTGGCGCTGGATGGCAAGCTGAAGCATGAGGACACCAACCTGGCCTCCAGCACCATGTGAGGGGGCTCAGTGGGGCAGGAGGGGGCATGCAGGGGGGGTCCCCCCATGCCCCAGGGGGGCACTGTGTCCTTTGTGTGTCTCCCCGCCCCCATTAACCTTCTTTTGCAGTGTCAAGGAGGGGGCGAACAAGGAGGTTTTGGGGATCCTGGTGTCCTACCGTGTCAAGGTGAAGCTGGTGGTGGCCCGTGGCGGGTACGTGCCCCCCCCTCTCCTGCACCAGCCCCCCCCCCCCCCCCCCAGACCTCCCGCTCACCCCCCTTCTCCCCCCAGGGACGTCTCAGTGGAGCTCCCCTTCGTCCTCATGCACCCGAAGCCCCCTGATCCCTGCCCCCTGCCGCGGTCGCAGTCAGGTAAGGGATAACCTGGGGGGGGCACAGGGGCTTGGGGGGGGTCCTGAGATGCCCCCCCACCTCACCCCAAAACCCTGTGCCCCCCCCCAGCCCTCTCTGAGACAGACACCTCCATCGACACCAACCTCATCGAGTTTGAGACCAAGTGAGTGACCCCGGGGGAGAAATAACCTGGGGGGGGGGCAGAGACTGAGACACTCCCCCCTGGAGGGGAGCTGGGGGGTAATTTGGGATCTCCCCCCTGTGTCATTTCCCCACCCCCCCGCCCCAGCTATGGGCCAGATGATGACATTGTCTTTGAGGACTTCGCCCGCCTGCGCCTGAAGGGCCTGAAGGACGAGAAAGACAACGAGGACCAGTTCTGCTAGGGACCCCCCCGGGACACCCCTGTGACCCCCAAAATCCCCCCGCACCCCCCCCCCCAGGACCCTCCTGGAACCCCTCACCACCCCTGGTACAACCCGTCCCCATATGACTGCTGTAAGGTGGGGTCTGCTCCCTTCCCCTCCCCCCCCCGGGGGGTGGCATTTCAGGGCGACCCCAGGCCCCCCCTGGGGTGCAGCCCCCCCTCCTCCCATTCCCCCCCAAGCACTGGACTTGACTGGGCATTACCCCCCGCCCCCCCCAACTGTTTATATGTACATTAATTTTTAAAGAAGTTTCAGGGGACACTCCCACCCCCCCCCCCCCCGCCTGTCCCCCCCCCTCCCCCGATGGGGTGTGGGGACGGGGAGGGGGAGTCGCTGGGTTAAATAAAAACCTTTGAGTCGATCATGGCGTGAGGAGGGGTGATTTGGGAGTAAAAGGGGGGGGGGGGATTGGGGCGGGAGCGGCCCCGCCGGGTGTCCGTCCGTCCTCCACGCGAGGCTCGCGGACCACCGAGACGACTCCTAGAGCGGCCGCGGAGGCCCGCGGCAGTATAGAGCGCCCCACAGAGCGAGAGAGAGGCCCGTGTTGTCGTTTCCGGGTCATGTGACGCGGACGGGCCCGCCGGCAGTGGTGGTGCGGTGGAGAGGGCGGTAGGGGCGCGGCCGGAAGCGGAAGCGGCGGGTACGACGGCGGCCGGCGCGGGCCATGACGGGCTACGGGGTGGCGAACGAGCGGCTGCGCGTGCTGGAGGAGCTGGAGCGCGAGATCGGTGCCTCCCTGCAGAGCGCCGGTGGGCGGGGCGGGGCCTTCATGTGGGCGGTGCTTAGGGGCGGGCCTCGGGGGCGGGGCCTCCTCGGCAGTGGGGTCACTTCTAAGGGAGGGGCTGTGGGGCGAGGGGGCGGGGTCTGTGTGGGTGGGGCTTAAGGGGCGGGGCCGGAGGGTGGGGCAAGGCATCGGTCTCCATGGTGACAGCAGGGTGGTGGCCTTTGACCTCTCCCCTGGAGACCCCCCGAGTAGGCGGGGTCAGGGGCCGTGGCCTGTGCTGGGGTCACGCTGCAGGCCTGGCCCTGACCCCCAGGCCCCCTTTGGGGGGGGGGCCTGGGGTCAGGGTCGAGGGGTCAAAGGTCAGGGTTCACACCCCACCCACAGGCACAGTGATCCTGGAGCTGTCGAAGGAGAAGGCCGGGGAGCGGCTGCTGGAGCGCCAGGCTGCCCAGTTCACCGCCGCCGTCCAGAAGGTCGAGTCCGAGCTCTCCGCCCCAGATCCGCTACCTCACCCAGGTCAGGGGGGTGGGGCCCGGGGGGGCGGGGGCGGGGGCCGGTGTCACAGCGATGTCACCCCATCTCTGCCATCCCCCCCCAGGTGGCCACAGGGCAACCCCACGAGGGCTCCAGCTACTCCGCCCGCAAGGCCTGTCAGATGGCACTGAACCGGGTGGACTACGCCCGGGCTGAAGCTGGGGGAGCTGGCACGGGCCTGCGAGCAGATGCTGGAGCCCTGATGGGGGGGAGGCGGCGGCGGGGGGGGGGGGGAGACGACTACACGGACATGGACCCGGCCCGCGTGGCTGCTGCCTCCCACCGCTTGCGCGCCCGGACGCAGGACTTGCCAAAATAAAGGGAAGACACGGTGGCCTTCAGGCACGGGGGCAGGCCAGGCGCATCCCCAACACGCGTGGGCGTGTGTGCCGGGCTCCTACCCATCCGCCCTGCCCCGCCCACCTCACAGACACAGATTTGGGCTGCAAAGTGGCTGTTTAATCACGGCGGGGAAGGGGGGGGCCACCCCGACGCTGCGGGGGGCGGGTGGCGGGACTCGGGGGCGGCAGCAGGACTCGGCTCAGAGCAGTTCACAGGGGTCGTACCCTGACCCCACATCTGCAGGGCAGGAGAGGGGCATCAGGGTCTCAGGTGGGGGTGAGGGAGCCTGGCCCCCTGCCTCTCCCTGCTCCCTGACAGCCCCCCCCGGCATGCCAGGACACCCACCAGGCCCAGGCCGGCTCCCAGCAGGATCACCCCCCATGGCCAGCCCCATAGAGAGGGGGGCTGGCCCCACAGCAGGTGGTGGCATTTGGGGGTCCTGCCCAACAGCTTCCCGGTGGATCCAGCCTGCAGGGGTGGGGGGCAAGGCCTGGGGGCCCCCTGGGAGCTGCCCCCCAGACTCGTCTCCGTGCCCCTCACCCAGCCTCATGGCTGGGGGGGTGGGGGGGGGGGAGCTGCTCTTGGGGGTGCTGCATCTCACTGTGGGGCTGGCTGGGGGTCCCTCCGGGGCTGGGGGGGCTCAGTGGGGCCAGGGGGCTGGCAGGGGGGTCCGTCTGGGGGTCCATGCGTAGCCGGGGGGTCTGGCCAGGGGTCCATCCGTGGGTCTGTCTGTAGCCGGGCGCCCATCTGCGGGTCTGTCTGTAGCCAGGGGTTTAGCCAGGGGTCTCTGAGCCGCTGTGGGGGAGAGGAAGGGGTGGCAGGGGTTAAGGCTCCCCCCAGGTGTGGGGCAGCCCTGGGGATCCCCCCACCTCACGGGGGTGTGGAGCAGGGACCCACCTTGGCGTTCCCAGAGCTGCAGCAGCTCCACGACCCACGGTGAGTCCTGGAGCCCACAGATCCGCTTGTGGGGCAGCACGAACCTGGGGGGGCACAGGGGCTGTTATGGGGCACAGAGGGGGGACGTGGGGGGGCTGCTGTGGGGCACAGGGGTTGTTGTGGGGCACAGTGGGGGGGGACGTGGGGGGCTGCTGTGGAGCACAGAGGCTGTCATGGGGCACAGGGGGGGAGATGGGGGCTGCTGTGGGGCACGGGCTGTCCTGGGGCATGGGGGGGGGACGTTGGGGGCTGCCGTGGGGCACAGGGGCTGTCATGGGTCACGGGGGGGACATGGGGGGCTGCTGTGGGGCACAGGGAGGGACATGGGGGCTGCTGTGGGGCACAGGGGCTATCCTGGGGCATGGGGGGGGGGGACGTTGGGGGCTGCTGTGGGGCACAGGGGGATCTGTCCCATCTATAGGCCCCAGACCCCATCTATGGGGCCTGGCTCCCCCTGGCCCACCCCCTCCCCAGTCGGAGTCTCCTGGGCACCAGTTCCTGGTTCCTGTTTTGCTGCTGGGTTGGGGGGGGGGCGAAGGCGGCTGCTGGGGCGGGGGGGGGGGGGACGCGAGGGCCATCCGGGGGGCTGGGGGGAGAGCTGGGGGACCCTATGGGGCTGGGGGGGGGTGGCTGTAGGGTGCTGGGGTCTGAGGACAGGGTCTGGGGGGTCCCGGGGACTGATGTGGGGTGTTGGGGGTCCCTGGGGGGCGGTCGGGGGGTCCCTCACCTGCGCACGTGGTTGGGGCAGAGCTCCGCCCGCAGCACGTGGGGGACCAGGTGGGGCAGGCGCACGGGGGGTGGGGGGCTTCCAAGGCCAGCGGTGGGTGCAGGCGCAGGCCCCCGCCGAGCCCCCCACGTTCCCCAGCGCTGGCGGGGAGGGGGGGTGGGGGTCAGAGGGGGGCACCGGCACGGGACCCCCCCCCCCCCCCGGCCCCGTGATCCCCAAAGCCCCGGGACCCCCCCCACGCCCCCGTCTTTGTACGTCCCGTCCCGTCCCGGTTCCCCTCATCCCCCCCGCGCTCCCTGCCCCGGTTCCCTCCCGGTCCCGGTGCCCCCCCTCGCCCCCCCCCGGCCCCGGTACCTCCCCAGGGCAGCAGCAGCAGCAGCAGCCCCGGCCCCATGGCGCGGCTGCACCGGCGGGAACCGGGCGGAGGCGACACCGGCCGCCCCGCCCCGGACGGCACCGCCCGCGAGGCCGCTCCGCCCCCCCCCGCCCCGGCCGGAAACCCCCGAACGGGCACCGGGAACCCCCGAACCGGCGCCGGGACCCCCGCCCCGGTCCGGTCCGCCCCGGTCCGGTCCGCCCCGGCCCCCCCCCCCCCCGGGGCACAGGCAGCCCCGAACCGGGACCCCGGAGTCCCCCCGCACCCCCACCACCCCCGTTCGGTTTCCGTTTCGATTTCGGGGCCGGTGTCTTTCCCGGCAGCGTGGCGTCACAGCCGCTCCCTGACGTCATGCGCCGCCCCGCGGCCGCGTGCCGGCCGCAGGATTTCGGGGAGGGGCCCCTGTGATGGGTGTCACACGCGTGACGTCACGGCGGTGGCTTCAGACAGGGCGGGGCAGGGCCGGGACGCACAGGTGCTCCCCGCCCCGCCCCGGGCTCCACCCCCCGCCGCGTTCCAGCCAATCAGCGCCGCCGGGGGGCGGGAGCGCGATGATGTCACAGCGGCGCGGGAAAGCCCCCGGCCGGTGTTTACCTTTGAATCCCCCCCGGGCAGGAGGTGGCGGACGGGGGGGGGCAGGGGGCTGGGGGGATCCGGGGCAGCCAAAGGGCGGTCGGGGGGGGCCGGTTGGGGGCTGCGGGTCTGGGGGTGCCGGGTCTGGGGGGCTCGGGGGCGCCCCCCCCCCCCCTGAGCCGGTGCCTCCCCCCAGATGGAGTTCCTGACGGGCTACCGGGCGGAGCTGCTGGAGCTGGTCTCGCTGGTGCTGGGCTGGCGCCGGGGGGCCGGGGGAGCCCTCCCGAGGCCGGGGGCACTGCGGCGGCTGCCCCCCGAGCCGGGGCCCTGGGTGCTGCACGCACTGCCCAACTCCCGCCTGGGGGTGGCCCTGCCCGCCGGGGGGACCCGGCGGGGGGGGGGCCCCTGTGGGGATCCCCGGGGACCTCTCTGCGGAGACACGGCCCTGACGCTGCCCGACCTGCGCCGCACCCTCACCTTCATCAGCCTGGAGGAGGAGGAGGAGGGCGGCGGAGGCCCCCCGGGTAATGCCCCCCCCGGGGTGGGACCCCCAAACGTGAACCCCCAAACCCCAGACCCCAAAACTGGTCCCTGAGCTTGGCTGGGAGCCCCCGAACCCCCACCCCGGAGGGGGACGTCAGCCCGTGGGACCCTGAACCTAAGCCCAAAGGGACCCCGAGATCCCCCCAAAACTGACCCCAGGTGTGACCCCGTGGGACCCCAAACTCGAGCCCAAAGGGACCCCAAGTTTCCCCTGTGGGACCCCAATCCTGAACCCGAGGGACCCCCAACCCCACCTGGGGGGGGGGCCCAAACCTGACCCTGACCTCACCCAATGGGGACCCTGTCGCTGACCCCCAGCGGGACCCTGTGGGGCACCTGGGGTCCCCCCCCAGGAACTCCGTCCCCCTCCTGACCCCCCAGGGACCCTGAACCCCCCCGACCCCCCGTCCCCAGGCCAGCTGCTGGTGGTGACACGGGTGCTGCTGCTGACGGATGCCCGCGGGGCCCCCCTGGGCTTCGACTTCGAGCTGGGGTCCCCCCGCACCCCCCCCCGCGCCCCCCCCGGCCCGCCGGGCCCTGGCCCTGCTCTGCCGCGCCATGGGGTGCCCCATGGCCGGGGGCCCCCCACGCCGCCCCCGCCAGCTCGCCGTGGGGGATGCCGACCTGCACATGTGAGTGACCCCCTCCCCTTGCACCTTTTGGGGTGCCCCCCCCGTGTCACCCCCCTTGGGGGCCAGGCCACCTCTCGGAGTGTCCCCCCGTG
>CM051545.1:89099-127453 GCA_028022735.1 Gypaetus barbatus
GTCTCCCTCGACCCCCCCCATGCCCCCCCAACCCCTTCAGCCCCCCCGGCCAAATCCCCCCAACCCCCCCTACACCTCCCCAAAAACCCCCTCAGGCCCCCCCAGCCCCCACCATGGCCCCCCCCAAACCCTTCGGCCTCCCCAAATGCCCCCCAGTGCCCCCCCAAAACCCCTTTACCCCCTCTAAGTCCCCGCCTCAGCCCCCCCAAAACCCTTTCAGCCCCCTCCATGGTCCCCCCAAACCCCGTAGCCCCCCCAAATGCCCCCCGAAACCCCTTCAGCCTCTCTAAATCCCCCCTTCAGCCCCCCCAAAACCCTCTCAGGCCCCCCCCCAGCTCCCACCACGGCCCCCCCCAAACCCCTTTAGCCCCTCTACATCCCCCTTCAGCCCCCGCAAAACCCCTTCAGGCCCCCCCCAACCTTTTAGCCCCCCCCAAATGCCCCCCCCAAAACCCCTTCAGGCCCCCCTACCCCCCCCCCCAGGCTCCCCAGGGGGGTGTTGCCGGGTGGATTTTGCCCCCCCCCCCCCAGCTGACCCCCCTCGCCCCCCCCCCCCAGGATGGGGGCCACCGTCTTCGTGCAGCCCCTGGACCTGGTGAAGAACCGGATGCAGCTGAGCGGGGAGGGGGCCAAGGGGCGCGAGTACCCCACCAGCCTGCACGCCCTCACCTCCATCCTGCGCCGCGAGGGGCTGCGCGGCATCTACACCGGGTAACGACCCCCCCCGGGACCCCCCCCCCCCCCCACTAAACCTCCCCGGGGGTCACCTCCTGGTGTCGCCCAGACTCCCCTGCGACCCCCCCCCTCCCCCCCCGCCTCCGCAAAACCTGCTGGGACCCCCCCCGGCCCCCCCAGATCTGCCTGGGACCCCCTGGGGTCAGCCAGGACCCCCCCCCAGGTTCACCCAGACCCCCCCTGGGATCTCCTGGGGTCACCCAGTCCTGTCCAGGGTCATCGTCATCCCCCCCAAAACTCCCCGGACCCCCCGGGGTCACCCAGGACCCTCCTGGTGTCACCCTGACCCCCCCAACCCCCCCCAGCACCTCTTGGGGTCACCCAGAGTGATCCAGGACCCCCCTACCCCCCCCCCCCCAGGATCACCCAGGGTGACCCAAGGGTGTGGGGATGGTTTTGGGGGTCCTGAGGATGTGGGGGGGGGTCCTGGGAATGGGGTTGGGGTTTGGGGGGGGCCTGGGGACGGCATGGGGGGGGTCCTGGGGATGTTGGGGGGTCCTGGAGATTTTGGGGGGGGTCCTGGGGACAACATAGAGGGTGTGAAGTGGGTTTTGGGGGCCCTGGGGATGATGTGGGGGTTTGGGGGGGGTCCTGGGGCCAGTGGAGGGGCGTAAGGACAGTGGGGGGGGTCCTAGAGATGGTTTTGGGGGCCCTGGGGATGATGTGGGGGTTTGGGGGGGTCCTGGAGATGTTGGAGGCCGTGGGGGGGGCCTGGGCCTGGTGTTGGGCTGCTGGGAATGATGGGGGGGGGGGGGTTGGGGGGGTCCTGGGGCTGATGCTGGGGGGGCCTGAGGATGGTGTCGGGGTTTGGGGGGGTCCTGGGGACAGCACAGGGGGCATGGGGATGGGGGGGGTCCGGGGGTGGTCTAAGGGTTTGGGGGGGGCTCTTGGGGCTGGTGTTAGAGTTTGGGGGGTCCTGGATGGGGGGGGGTTGGGGGGTCCTGAGGATGCTGTCAGGGTCTGGGCGGGTCCTGGCTCTGAATTCGGGTCCCTGGGGCCAGGTTTTTTGGGGGGGGGGGGGGGGGGCACATCTCGGAGGTGCCGTAGGGCTTTTGGAGGATCCCGAGGCCCGCATTGGGGTCCCGAGACCACTTTTGGGGTGCCCCCCCCACCCTGCTCCCCCCCCCCCCCCAGGCTGTCGGCGGGGCTGCTGCGCCAGGCCACCTACACCACCACCCGCCTGGGGATCTACAGCGTCCTGCTGGAGCGCCTGGGGGGGGCCGACGGGACGCCCCCCCCCCTTCCTGGCCAAAGCCGCCATCGGCATGACCGCCGGCGCCGCCGGGGCCTTCGTCGGCACGCCCGCCGAGGTCGCCCTCATCCGCATGACGGCCGACGGCAGGTGAACCCCCCCCCAGCGCTTGGGGTGTCCGTCCGCATCCCGTTCCATCCCCCCGCCCCCGAAATCCGCCTTTTTCACCCCAAACTCGGCCCCGGTTTGTAGGTTGCCCCCCGCCGAGCGGCGCGGTTACCGCAACGTCTTCGACGCGCTGGTGCGGATGGCGAGGGAGGAGGGGGTCGCCACGCTCTGGAGGGTATGGGGGCGCAGGGGGGTACCCCAAAATCCTCCCCCTCCCCTTATAGCCCCCCCTCTCTCTCTCTCTGACACCCCCCCCTTAACCCTATTCCCCCCCCCCAGGACCGCATGGGGGGGGAGGAGGGGGTTGCCACGCTCGAGAGGGGCCCAGGGGGATGTGGAGGTGCAGGGGGGGGTTCCCCAAAATCCCCGCCCTCCCCTTGTGCCCCCACCACCACCCCAGGGGCTGCATCCCCACCAGGGCGAGGGAGGACGGGGGTGCCCACGCTCTTCGGGGGGGGTTACAAGGTGGGGGGGAACAGGGGGATGTGGGGGTGCAGGGGGGGTACCCCACCCCCCCCTCACTGTGACCCCCCCCCCCCCACCCCCCAGGGCTGCATCCCCACCATGGCGCGGGCCGTGGTGGTCAACGCCGCCCAGCTCGCCTCCTACTCCCAATCCAAGCAGTTCCTCCTCGACTCCGGTGAGTCTTGGGGTGTACGCGGGGGGGTACCCCAAAATCTGTGACCCACCCCACTGATTTTTGGGGTACTCCCCCCCCCCCCCCCAGGGTATTTCCGCGACGATATCCTCTGCCACTTCTGTGCCAGCATGATCAGCGGGCTGGTCACCACTGCTGCCTCCATGCCCGTCGACATTGTTAAGACCCGGTGGGTAATTAAGGGGAAACACACCCCCTCACACCTTTAATTAACTGGGGGAGGGGACACTCCAAAATCTCACCCCCACATTTCCCCGACAGCATCCAAAACATGCGGACGATCGACGGGAAACCCGAATACCGCAACGGGCTGGTGAGTGAGCGGCACCTTTTGCAGGGGGGGTTGCCCCCTCTTTGAGGGGGGGGCAGGGAGGTCTCCCAGTATTTTGGGGGACCCCCCCTGACCCTGACACACCCCCCCCAGGACGTGCTGGTGAAGGTGGTGCGGTATGAGGGGTTCTTCAGCCTCTGGAAGGGTTTTACCCCCTACTACGCCCGGCTGGGCCCCCCACACCGTCCTCACCTTCATCTTCCTCGAGCAGATGAACAAGTGGTACAAGAGGCTCTTCCTCAGCGCCTGACCCCCCCCAACCCGGGGGGGGCAATGGGGCAGCCCCATAGCCCTATAGGGCAGTCCCATAGGGGGTTATGGGGTGTCTCCTTGTCCCCATAGGGGCCGTGGGGAGTGTTCTCGAGTCCCCCGTGTCTCTCTGGGGGTTGGAGGGGGTCCCTGGGGGACGACGATGACTGTGGGGTGACTCTCTGGCCCCATGGGGGGGGGACTATGGGGTGGCCCTGGGTCCCCATAGGGGGCTGTGGGGCTGCCCCGGGTCCCTATAGGGGTTGTAGGGTGGCCCCATGGCGGGGGGGTGTGGGGGAAGGACTATGGGACGTGTTTGTGATCCCATGGGGGGCTGTGGAGCGTCCCCCAGGGGGGCTATGGGGTGGCCCTGCATCCCTATGGGGCACTGTGGGGTGTCTGTCTGTCCCTATGGGGGGGCCATGGGGCAGCCCTGGGTCCCCTATGGGGGCTATAGGGTGTCCCCGTGAGGGCTTATAGGGTGTCTGTCTGTCCCTATAGGGGCTGTGGGGCAGCCCCATATCTCCCCCAGGACTGTAGGGCAGACCCCCGTGTCCCCATAGGGTGGCTGTGGGGCGACTATGGGGTGCATCCCCCTGCCATGGAGGGCTGTGCGTCCCCCGCCCCGTCCCTATAGGTCAGTAAAGAAGCTGTTGGTGTCAGCTCTGGAGCCTCTATGGGGCGGGCCCCAAATATTCGGGGGGGGGACTCCCAAAAAACCCCAGGTCGATGCCCACCCCCCATCTCCTGTGGGGCCGGACACCTGGGCCCCCCAACCTGGGGGTCTGACGGGGGTGCAGGGAGCACTACCTGTTATGGGGCAGCCCCATATCACCCCCCCCCCAATACCTGAGGTTAAGAACCCCATGGTGCCCCCTCCCCTGTTCTGCCCCATACTTGGGGGGACCCTAGCCCCCCCCACCCCCCCAACCACCCCCCCTGGGGTCCGGCGGAGCCAAGGGGTCGTTTCGGGGTTCAGGGCTTTATTGACAGCAAATGTCAAGGTCATGCTGTGGGGCAGGAGCCCCCCCTCCCACCACCTCTGCCCCACAGCAGGTTGTCCCCGCCCCCCCCCCCCCCGCCATGGGGTGCCCCACAGCCCCTGGGGCCCATCAAATGCTTCATTAATGACTCCTTGTTATCAAATAATTAAAGGAAAATCTACAGAGATGGCCTGGAGCGAGAGCAGCGAAGCAGGGGGCTGACCCACGGTGGGGGGGGACTCCATGGGGGCGTGTGGGTGGGTCCAAGGTGGGGCCCAGCCCCACACTGGGGGGACTTGGGGGGGGTTGCCCCACAACCTGCCCTGCCCCATAGCGGGGTCCTCAGGGCTGGCTCTGCCCCACAGCGGGGCGGGGGGGGTCCCATAGTCAGTCCAGCCCCACAGCACAGTACTGGGAGGGGGGCGTGTCCCTCGGGGGCGTGGCTCCCACCTGTCCGTCACGCCGGGGGAGGGGCGCTAGCTGATTGATTGACGGGCGGGCGGGGCGCGGCCGGCGTCACCAGCAGAGGGCGCCGTGACGGGGCGGGGTCACCAAGTACACCCGGCTGCCGCCCCCCGCCCGCAGCGAGGCGAGGAACACCTGGGCGGGGCCACGGCGCCACATGGTGAGGGGAGGGGGTCGCAGGGGGGGGTCATGTTGAGGGGGAAAAGAGGGTCACGTGGAGGGGGAGTAGGAGCTGTGCCTGGCTTCAGGAGGTCGGGACAGGCCGCTGCCCCCCCCCCCCAGTGTCCCCAAGCCCCCGGTACGGCCTCAACACCCCTGTCCGCCATTTTGTCCCAGCCCATCACCTGCCAGCAGACGAAGGCTGTGGGACACCCCCCCCCCCCCCCCGGCACCGTCAGGGAGGTGACGCAGGGACAAAGTGACCCCCCCCCCAACCCCCCCCCCAGGAGTGACCCAGGTAGCAGAACAGAAGCTCCGGCCCCCGTCGCCGTCGGGGGGAAGACGATGGTGTGAGGGGTCACCTGGGGAGGGGGAGGACGACGACATCGAGGTGGCCTTGGTCACCTCCTGCCATGTCGGGGGGGGGAGTCGTCCCCCCTACTCATGGCGGGGGGGGCAGCACCAGCCCCGGGGCCGTTGTCTCGGCTGAGTATCTGGACGTACCTTGAGGAAACCACCGTGTCCCACGTCCTCCGGCGTGTCCCCCCCACGTCCCCGGTCATGCAGACGGGGATGTAGAGGTGACACCAGCTCTACCGTCATCATCATCGTCATCACCCAGCGTCTCTGCCCCAACGTCAATTAATTATCTAGACGTACGCTGAGGAAGGCACCAACCCCCACGTCCTCCGGCGTGTCCCACCACCCGTGTCCCCCCCACCCGTGTCCCCCCTCACGTGGGCAGGGACGTCGAGGTCGTAGCGGTTGCCCGGGTCGACGTCGACGGCGCGGAAGCCGGCGCTGGAGCCGCCAATGACCTTCAGCCGTCAGCATTCCTCCACCATCACCTCCACCAGCAGCGGGCGCTGGGGCAGCTCCCCCCAAGGACTGCGGGGACACGGAGGGACGGGGGGGTCACCAGGGACACACACACACACACACACGGGACAGCGGGACCCACGGAGGGAACACCAGCCCCACAGAGGGCCCCACAGTGGGGGGGGGGCACAGGGGGATGTGTGGGGCAGAGGGCGATGTGGGGCTGGGAGCCCAGAGAGCCGTGGGGCTGGCAGATGAGCAACCTACGCGCCCCTTCCTCCTCCTCCTCCTCCTCCCTACGTCCCACTGCCGACAACTTCCACCAGCTCAAAAATGCCAGCGGGGTCCTGGGGGGTGTGGGGAGGGGGGGGAGCAGGGAAGGGTTAAAGGTGACCCCCCCGCCCCTAAATATCCCAGTTTTGGGGTCACCACATCCCACCCCCGTGTCCCCCGGGAACCACCGCGAGACTGGGTCACCACGCTGGGGAGCACCAGCCCCCAAACAGGGCTTTTCACCTCCAAAATCGGGGGTTTTCATCCCAAAACGGGCTTTTCAACCCCAAAACCAGGCTTTACAACCTCAAAACAGGCTTTTCGACCCCAAAAATGGGGCTTTTTGACCCCCAGCTATGGCCCTTGGCCCCCAAGCTGGGGTTCTTTGCACCCAAAACGGACTTTTCATCCCCCAAATGGGCCTTTTTGCCCCCAAAATGGGGCTTTTCACCCTCAAACCAGGGCCCTCAGCCCCCAAACCGGGGCTTTTCTCCCCCAAACTGGGGCCCTCGGCTCCCAAAATGGGGTTTTTCACCCCAAATCAGAGCTTTTTGCCCCTAAAAAGGGTCTTTTTGCCACTAACTGGGGCATTTTAACCCCAAACTGGGACTTTGTGCCCCCAAAGTGGGACTTCTTCTCCAAACCTGGGGCTTTACACCCCAAACTGCAGCTTTTCAACCCCAAAATGGGGCCCTAGCCCCCTCAACTGGGACTTTTCAGCCCCAAAATTGGGCTTTTCACCCCCAAAACAGGGCCCTCAGCCCCCCAACTGGGACTTTTCACTCCCAAAATGGACTTTTTGTCCCCAAAACAGGGCTTTTTTTCTCCCAACCAGGGGTCTTACACCCCCAAAACCAGGCTTTTCAACCCCAAAATGGGGCCCTTGGCCCCTAAACTGGACGTTTTTGCCACTAAAACAGGTTTTCACCTCCAAAACAGGGCTTTATGCCCCCAAAATGGGGCCCTCGGCCCCCAAAATGAGGCTTTTTGACCCCAAACCACAGCCCTCATCCCCTGAACCGGGACTTTTCACCCCCAAACTGGGGCCCTCTGCTCCCAAAACAGGACTTTTCACCCCCAAAATGGGGCTTTGCAGACCCCAAACCACAGCTTTTTACCCCCAAACTGGACTTCTTGCCTCCAAAATGGGGCTTTGTGCCCCCGAACTGGGGCTTTTCACTTCCAAAATGGGGCTTATCACCCCCAAACTGCAGATTTTCAATGCCAAAATGGTGCTTAATGTCCCCAAACCGGGACTTTTTGCCACCAAAATGGGGTTTTCACCCTCAAAATGGAGATTTTCACCCCCAAACCGCAGCTTTTTGCCCCAAAAATGGACTTTCTGCCACCAAAAATGGGGCTTTTAGCCCCCAAACCAGGATCCTCGGCCCCCCAAAAAGAGCCTTTTCACCCCCAGAACAGCTTTTTCACCCCAAAACAAGAGGGGGCCAAACCCCAGGAATTCTGGCTGGTGAAGCACTACGCCCCCCAAACTGACTCAGACAAGGTTTTTGGCCTACCAAATGTCTCAGTGCCATAATTAGGGCTCGTTAACGGGGGTCATGGGGACAGAGGGGACACACACACACACCCTCCCCCCAGCCCATGCCCTTGACCCACTGGGGAAGTGGGTCAAACAGGGGGCGGGTGGGGAAGCCCCCCCGGGATGCAGCCCCCCTTTTCTGGAGCAGTCCCTGGGTGGATGTTTTGGGAGGGGGTCCCCTTAAATGACACCCCCCCCGGTGGGAGGGGGACAGGGAGAGAGAGACTGGGGGATAGTGGAAGGCATGGCAGGTAGTACTGGGGGGCACTGGGCGATGCTGGAGGGCAGTTCCCCCTTCACAGCCCCCCCCCCGGGGTCCCTCTCTCTGAGTCCTGCCCCCTCCATCCCCCTCCCCTTTCCCCCACTCACCCGCAGGGAGGAGAGGTCGGTATCATCCAACCCGCAGGCGGGAACGGGATCCGCCATGGCTTTGGGGGGGAGGGGGCGGGCCCGTTAAGCCGAGGAGAAACCGGGGACCCCCCCCAACACCCCCTCACACACACCACCCGCCCCCCCCCGGGGGCCGTGAGGGGACGGGACGGGCCCGGCTGCGCCTCCGCCGCTGACTGGAAGGGCTGGCCACGCCCCCTCCCCTCACAGCACCACGCCCATCTCCCCTCAGAGCGGAGCGCATGCGCAGTGGGGAAAAGGCAGGAGACTAGGGTGCGTGCCGGAGCGCGAGGCGTTCCCGCCCTTTTCTTCCCGCCCTTTTCCTGTCGCTCCTCAACCCGACGACATGAGGGACCCCCCCCCCCCATGTCGTGAGAGGGTGTGACAGGAAAAGGGGGGGACACACACAACCCCCCCCCCCCCCAGCAGTACACAGGCAGAGGCAATGAGTGCACGGAGCCCTTTATTGCCCCGTATGTCCCCTCCATGTCGTTGTCCCCGTCGTGCCCCCCCCCAGGTCTGGGGGTGTCCCCTCAGGCGGGGGGGCCGCCATCGCCCCCCGGCAGGTCGGGGCCGGCCAGGACCCTGCGCTCCACCCCGGCCTGGGTGATGGCCGCCAGCCGGATGACCCCCCCCGCTTGAGCCATCCCTCGCCATTGCCAGTGCCAGCGCTGAGGGGGGGGACAGACAGACACACGGATGGGTCAGGGACCCCCCCCGGGGTCACCTCAGACCCCCCCTGTGTTCCCCCATCCCCCCAGACCCCTGGGACCCCCCCCAAACCCCTCTGTGCTCCCCAACCCCCCCCGTGTCACCCCCAAACCCCTCTGTCCCCTTCCCCAGCTCCCCCCCAAACCCCCCTGGGACCCCCCTAACCCCCCATGACCCGTGTCCCCCCCCAAATCTGCCTCCCAGCCCCATTCCACCCCTAGACATGGAGAGCACCCCCCCAAACCCCCAGGACCCGCCCAAACCAGACCCATGCCCCCCCCCAAACCCCACCATATACCCCTCTAAACCCACTTCTCCCCTTGCCCAGCTCCCCAAACCCCCCCATGCCCCCCTCAAGCCCCTCTGGGGCCCCCCCAGGACCCTCCAACCCCCCCCATGCCCCCCCCAAACCCACCACGGGCGACAAACTCCTGGCACTGGGGGCGGCTCATCCCGGGGCGGAAGGCGGCATCCAGGAACCCATAGATGTAGGAGCTGCCCGACCCCCCCACGGCAAAGGGCTGCCGCAGGAGGAGCCCCCCCATTGGCACCACATACACCTGGGGGGCACAGGGGGTGGTCAGGGGGGTCTATGGGGCAGAGAGGGGGGGCTATGGGGCAGGGGAACGCAGGAGGAGCCCCCCCATCAGCACCACATACATTTTAGGGGGGGGTCGGGGGGGGCTATGGGGCAGAGAGGGGATGCTACGGGGTTGAAAGGGAATGCTGTGGGGCAGAGGGATACGCTATGGGGCAGACGGAGATGTTACAAGGTGGGGGGGATGCTATGGGGCTGAGAGGGGACGCTATGGGGCAGAGGAGGATCTGCTGTGGGGCAGAGAGATATGTGAGGCTGAAGGGAGTGCTATAGGGTAGAAGGGGGGATGCCATGGCGCAGAGGGCCCCGTGCTATGGGGCAGAGCGAAAGATGCTAGGCAGCAAAAGGAGATGCTGTAGGGCAGAGTGAAACACTATAGGGTAGAAAAGAGAACGCTATGAGGCAGAGGAGAGGACTATGGAGCAGAGAAAGGAATGCTAGGAAGCAGAACATGATGTTTTAGGGCACAGTGAGACACCGTAGGGTAGAAAAGGTGATGCTATAGGACAGAAAAGAATACTATGGGGCAGAAGAAAGTGCTATGGGGCAGAGGCCCCCCCACCTGCCCCCCCCGGCGTGGGTCCCAGCCAGCCACGATGACGCCGGCGCTGAGCTCCTCCCGGTAACGGTAACAGGTTTGTTGGAAGAGGCGAGCGGCCGTCCGCACCCGGGGCGGCTCCTCCAGCTCCACGCTGTGGGGCAGGGAGAACGTGCGGGGTGAGACCCACGGCGCCTGCCCCACACCTCCTCCCCGCCCCATAGATCGTGGCGCGTACCTGTGAAAGGCCAGCTGATAGGCCACGGCGTCGGCCACTGCCTGCGTGTCGGCAGCGGAGCCCGAGCGGCAGCAGAAGATGCGGTCGTGGACGGGGGTCAGCTTATCCGTCACCCGGTTGGCCACGTACGACCTGCGGTGACATCGTGGTGACATCGAGGCCAACGCCGCGACAGCCCCGCCCCACCCCAACCTGCCCCAGGAACCCCCCTATGGTTTTTGGGGGGGGTCCCAGCAGTGACAACGCCGGTGACAGGTGCCAGGTGACAACCCTGTGACGGGGGTCCCGGTGGTCTGCAAGTGACATTGTAGCGATGTCACGGGTGGCACTGGGGTGACAAGCCCCGTGAGGAAGGACCGGGTGACAACTGCCTCGCCGTGACAACGGAGGGTTCGGGGACACCCGGTGACACCCTGGGACCACCCCTACGCGGTGGCGGTGACATCACGGTGACAGGCGCTGGGTGACAACAGCGTGACAGGCGTCATGGTGACAACAGAGAGTCTGGGGACAACTGGTGGCACCTGGGACCCCCTGCAAGGGTTCGGGGGTGTGACATCACTGTGACATCACAGTGACAGGCTGCCTGCGGCTGCCCTGGTCACGAGGAACCTGGTGACACCCCCCAGGCCTGGGGACACCTGGCGACCCCTCCCTGCTGCCACCAGCCCCACAGCCCCCCTGGTGACATCACCGATGACATCACCAGCGGTGCCCCTCACCCGGTGGTGGTGCGGGAGTCGGCCCCGATGACGACGCCCCCGTCGAACTCCACGGCCATGATGGTGGTCTGGGGGGAGGGGCTGCGCTGAGGGGGGGGGGGTGTCCCTCTGCCCCGTAACCCCCGCCCCAGCCCCCAGCGGGCTTCCTTCTGCCCCATAACCCCCCTCCTGCCCCACAACTCCTCCCGCCCCATAACTTACCCCCCCAGCCCCTCACAGGGGACCCTCCTGCCCCACATCCCCCCCTCCAGTCCTCTATGTGGAGCCCTCTGCCCCACCTGGGGGTCCCCTCTACCCCGTAACCAGCCCCAGCCCCTCGGGGGCTGCTTCAGCCCCATGGCCCCCCCCCCAGCCCTGTAACCTGCCCCCCACGCGGCTCGCTTCTACCCCCTAACACCGTCCAGCCCCCCAGGGGGGTCCCTCTGCCCCACAACCCCCCCCAGCCCCACTCACGCCGGTGCTGACGGGCTCCGACGTCCACTCCTGCTGCGGCCCCGCGGGGCCCGGCCCGGCCCAGGGCTCCGCCGGGGCCGCCCGCACCGTCACCGCCGCCATCTTCCTCCGCGCGTTGCGGCGCGACTGCCGCTTGACGGCTCGGCGCTTTACGGCAGCGTGGCAGGCACGGCGGAAACCGCCCACCGCGCTTTACGACAAGAGTGGCTTGTGCCGTTTCACGATGAGGGGGACACCGCGCTTTACGGCAGCGTGGCAGGCACGGCGGAAACCGCCCGCCGCGCTTTACGGCAGCGCGGCGCCCGCTTTTTCGCGACGAGGGGACGCCGCGCTTTACGGCAGCGTGGCAGGCACGGCGGAAACTGCCCACCGCGCTTTACGGCAGCGTGGCAGGCACGGCGGAAACTGCCCACCGCGCTTTACGGCAGCGTGGCAGGCACGTCTGCGAGACCTTCGGCTGCACGGCCGCGTGCCGCCCGCTCCCTGCCGGTGCTCCGCCCCCTCTCACGAAGTCGGGGGCGTGGCCAGCGCTGTCAATCAAAGCTTTTATTGCCCCGGCCCCGGCGGGGTGTCGTGGGGGGGGTCTCCGACCCCTGGGGGGTCCCCCCGGATCCGCCGTGGGTCGTGGGGCCGGGACCCCGCTCTGCGCCCCGGTGGTGGCTCTGGGGGGGGGGGGGGGGGCAAAAGAAGGGGCGGGTCAGGGGTCAGTGGGGTGACCGCCCCAAATCCCCTGCATGACCCCACTGACCCCTGACCCCCCCCGGGGACCCAGACATCAGGGTGACCCCCCCCATGACCCCCTTGGGGTGAGCCAGCCATCCGGGCCTGACCTCTGCCCCCCCCCCGGGAGGCGTTGGGGTGACCCCTGCCCCAGGGTGACCCCACTGACACCCCCCCCCCCCCCGGGGGGGACCCCGGAGTCTGGGACTCACGGTGGGGGGAGGGCGGGGTCCCCGGAAGACGGTGGTGAGGGGGGAGGGGCGGCGGGTGGGTCGCAGTGGGGGGGGGGTCCCGCAGTTCCGCCAGCAGCCGCTGCCCCCCCGGCGAGGGGCGGCACATGTGGAAACAAGGTGGGGGGGCGGGGGGGGCGTCACCGACCCCCCCCGACCCCCACTGCACCCCACTGCCTCCCAGTAACCTCCCAGTACCCCCCAGTAACTCCCAGTGCCCCCACAACCCCCTCAGACCCCCAATACGCCCCCCATGGCTCCCCAAGAACCCCCCCCAGTCCCTCCCAGTGCTCCCCAGTGCCCCCCAGTGCCTCCCAATACCACCTCAGTACCCCCCATTGCCCACCCAATGCCCCCCAATACCCCCCGTGCCCCCACAACCCCCGCCAGACCCCCAATACCCCGCTGTGGCACCCCAGGACACCTCCCATTGTCCCCCCAGTGCCTCCCAGTGCTCCCCAGTCTCCCCAGACCCCCCCAGTGCCCCCCAGACCCCCTCTCAGCACCCCAATGTCACCCAGTAGCCCCCCAGTACCCCCCCGGGGACACCCAATACCCCCCAGTCCCCCCATCTCTCACCCCCCGGGGCCATGGGGCTCTTCGGGGCATCGGGGCCATTTTGGGGGGGCTCAGGCAGGGCCGGGGGCTGCTGGGGGGAGGGAGGGGTCAAGGGGGGGGGTGTCAGGGGAGTCCCTGGGGACCCCAACCCACCACTCCCCCCATTACCTGCCCCTTCTCCATCCTGGGGGGGGGGCTGGAAGAGAGGAGGGGGGAGGTTGGGTGGGGGGACCCAGGCGTCCCCCCCCCAAGGGGACCCAGGCGTCCAGGGGACCCTCTACCCCCCTCCCCCATCCCAGGGGGACCCAGCCATCCGGGGGGGGGTCCCTGTGACTCACCAGGGGGGGAGGGGGGGCACCCACTCTCCAGCACTGGCCCAGGCTTGGCCCTGCCCCCCACCCCCGCAGGGTTAATCATTATCCGGGGGGGGGGCAAGGTCCAGGGGAGCTCCCAGGCATTCGGGTGTCACCCATCCCCCCCAGGGACCCACGTGTGTCCCTCACCCCCCCCAGCAAGAATGAGGCAGCACCAGCTCGGTACCCACCCGAGTTTAATGAGGGTGGCCCGGGGGGGGGGCACAGAGGGGACATGGGGACATTGGGGGGGACAGTTGGGGGACCAAGGGAGGCCATGGGTGGGACACAAGGGGACGTGGGAGGACATGGGGGGAGACACTGGGGGGACATGTGGGGGATAGGGGTCAAGGGAGTCTGTGGGGGGGACATTAGGGGGACACAAAGGGACATGGTGGCCATGGGAGGATGGGGGGGGCATGGGGGGACGTGGGGGTCGAGGGTGGAGGTGGGGGGGACACGGAGGGACGTGACGGTCATGGGATGACATGGGGGGGACATGAGGGGACACAGGGGTCAAAGGAGGTCGGGGGGACATGGGGGCCATGAGGGGACATTGGGGGGCCATGGGGGAGACATGGGGGGCAGGGGGGTCCATGGGGGACATGGGGGGACATTGGGGGGCACACGGGGGTCAATGGAGGACGTGGGGGTACACGGGGGGATGTTGGGGGGCACAGGGGGACATTGGGGGTCAATGGAGGTCATGGGGGGGCCATCAGGGGGACACCCAGGTGGGGACGCGGTGGGGGGGTGTCTCAAGAGCAGCAGAAGAATTTGACGTCGTTGAGGCCGGTGTCGTCCCCCCCGCGCTGGGGGGGCTCCACGCGAGTTTGCAGCCCGCAGATCCCCCAGCCGAAGGGACAGGAGACGCTCCAGTTCCCCCAGACCCCCGCGGGGCCCCCCTGGCCCTCCAGCACCGTCCCATCCGAGCAGGTGATGTCCAGGTTGTTGGCGGCCGTGTCGTCCCAAAGGCCCCGAGGTGCCTCCACCCGCAGGCGGAAGGAGACCAGGCGCTGGCTGCGGCCACAGCTCAGGGGGTACGACCAGGAGCCCCAGCTGGGAGGGGGGGACACGGACATGGTGGGGAGGGGACACACGTCACGGTCACCACCCCCCACCTTGGATACCCCTCAGGTCCCCTCCTGGGTTGCGGTGGCCATGGATGGGGCGTGGGGGTTGTGGATGGGGTGTGGTTGCCATGGAGGAACATCATGGTGGCCATGGATGGGGTGTGGTGGCCGTGGATGGGGTGTGGTTGCCATGGAGGAACATCATGGTGGCCATGGATGGGGTGTGGTGGCCACGAAGGAGCCATGGTGGCCACAGATGGGGTGAGGTGGTCGTGGATGGGGCATGGTGGTCATGGCAGTGGGGGCACCGCGCATGGAACACTCATGGCCACCAACGTCAGCTTAGATGGGTGTCCCAGGGCCACCCTAGACAGGGGCCACCCACGGCCACCACTGTCACCACGCGCAGACACACCATAAACAGGGACCCCACAGCCATCACCCCACACGGACACCCCACACAAGGACCCCATGACCACCACCGTCACCCCACACGGACCCCCCCTGCCCCCCCCCTCCCCCTAAATCCCCATCACTCACGGCCCCTCGTTGCCCGTGGCCATCCCTGTGCTGCAGAGCAGCCGGATCCCGTTGAGAGCCGTGTCATCCCCGAAGAAACCCTTGCGGGGCTCAACCTGGAGGACATCAAGGAGCCGTCACCCCCATGTTGTCCCCACCTTGTCCCCTTGTGTGCCCCCCCTCGTCCCCTTGTGTTCCCGTCCCCCCGTCCCGGACCCACCTTCAGCTGGAAGCCGGTGGCGTAGGTGTCTTCAGGACAGAACTCGGTGTCACCCCAGTCCCCCCAGGCCCCTCCATTTTCCACGGAGATCACCTTGGTGAAGGCAATTCCGAGCCCCCCCCGGACCAGGACCACCAGGGCCACCAGGGCTACCCATGGGCACAAGGACAAGGACATGGCTGCAGTCCCCTTTGGGTGCAACCGCTCCCTTTATAACCCCGGTGGGGACAAAGACCCCGAGGACACGGGGACGGGGAGGTGCCAAGTGGGGTCCATGTCTCCCATGAGAGACTGGGAGGGACTGGGAGAACTGGGATGGGGAGGGGCGGGTGGTGGATCTCCTATAGGGTCGTGCCACGTCTCTCCTCACCACGGATGAGTCCTTCTGATGGGGTCACCTACTGTGGTCCCATTGCGGGGGGGGGGTAATGCCCTGGTGTCCATCCCCCCCCTGCCCATGACGTCAGCTACCTCCACCCCCCCATCCCAGAGCTCCCATTGGCTCATCCAGCAGAACCCGGCTCTGCGTCCCCATCTCCGTCCCCTCCAGATACGGGGAGCCTTGAGAGACACCCAACCGTTTTGGGGTGCCCTGTGGCCCACCAAACCCCTCAGGTCACGTTTTGGGGTGACCCAAGGACCTCTAAGCCCCTCAGGTCATGTTTTCGGGTGCCCCAGGGCCCTCTGAACCCTGAACCCCTCAGGTCACGTTTTGGGGTGCCCTGAGGACATGCAAACCCCTCAGGTAATGTTTTAGGGTGTCCTGTGGCCCTCTGAACCCCTCAGGTCACGCTTTGGAGTCCCCTGGAGCCCTCCAACCCCATCAGATCATGTTTTTGGGTGCTCCAGGTCCCTCTGAACCCCTCAGATCACATTTTGGGGTGCCCTGGGGTCTTCTGAACCCCTTTGGGTCACGTTTTGGGGTGATCTGGGCCTTCTGAACCCCTCAGGTCATGTTTTGGTGTGACCTCTGATCTTCTCAGGACCCCTCAATTCCTGTCACGAAGCCTCCCAAGATCTTCCTCATGCCCCATGACTCTCTTTTGGCTCTCTAGGGCACCTTGGATCCCTCCAGCTCCCCCCAAAACCCTTCCCGGGGCCATTGTTGAGCCCCACAACATCCACTTGATCATCTAGACCACCTAGGATGTCTCCAGATGATTGCTGGACATCTGTCCTCTGCTCGGATCCACTTCATCACGACGTCCCCACCATGGGTTTTCTGGTCTGGAGGTCACCCAAGCCTTCTCTGGTCTTCCTGGCCCCGTCAAGACCTGTCTAAACCCTATGATGACACCTCTGGGACCATCAAAACCCTTCCTGAATCCACCCTTGTCCTCCAGAGCCATTTTCTGGTCTTCGGTGTTCTACACGATGTCTCTACTCCATCCCTGACGCCTTCTACTGTCAGCCCTGACGCCCTCCTGAGTCCTTCAGAGAAGGCAAGAACCTTCTCTGGCCTAGGCAGTCCTCTCAGGAGGAGAGGAGTCTGCTCTGGGTGGACTCATCCATCTTCCTTGACACCTCTCTGGAGGTTTTGGGGGTTTGGGGTGGGATTCTATTGTCATGCATGGTTGGTGTTGGTTTCTGAAAGGTTGTTCGTCTGGTCTGGAGATCTTCCTCTGTGTGGTTTTCTCCAAGCCTTGTAGGGTGTCTTTGGGGTCACCATGCTCTGTAGGGTCTTCTTCAAGCCTTGCCGAGAGCTTCTGGCTCAAGAGGTGGGACCTATGGTGGTCACTAAGTTGGTCCCAGTCAGGAACGGCCACCAACCCCTGAGTGCCCATCACATGGGCAAAGCATCTCTGCTGCCAAGGCACTCTACAAGGGTTGGAAAAGACCCCACGGAGCAAGGAGACCTCCAGACCAGATGGTTATCACTAAGACTTGGGTGCAGAACAAGCTCAGGTGGTTTTTTTTTCAGGGAAACCATTTTTTGAGGGAACATCATTCCTGGGAAGGAGTCAAGAAATGGGGTGATTGCCCACCATGACATGGAGGTCCCGGCAGAGAAGGACCACAGGGAGATAGTCCTGGATGTCACCACTGAAAGGCAAGCGGAGTTGACATGTGGAGAAGGACGGGGTCGTGAACAAGGTGGGTTGGGGCAACCGCGGCTGGTTTCTGATGGAACCTCATGGTTGAACTCTCATCTCCACGTCCAGGTTGGGAAGATGCAGGACTCGAACTCACGGAGATGATGTTGTCTTGAGAAGATGGTGGTGAGAAGATGCTCATGAGGCATGAAAATTATGTTAGTGTCCATGGTCCTGGCTTGTCATGGCAGGGCACAAAATTCCCCATGTCCTCATGCCCCCATGTCCCAACATCCATCCATCCCTGGAGGGCTGGGGAGCGTCCTGGGCACTGGGAGGACACTGGTGGGGGGACACCAGTATCACCCAGCTCGTTAGCGTCCTCGTTACCCCACAAAGACATGGCACCAGGGGATGGTCATGGGCTTTATTTCACATTTGGAGATGTCCCCGTGGTGCTCCTGTCCCTCAGGGACATCTCACGGGGTCTTCAAGGCCTTGAGGACACCCTCCAGGGCTCTTGCGTCCTGGTGACATCCCGAAACGTGTTCTTCCCTTCAGGACATCTTCATGGAGGTCTTGTCTCCCTCTGGGACGTCCCTGGGTCTCCTTCTGCCCCAAGGGATGTCCCCAGGGTATATCTCATGGCTTGGGATCATTTCCGGTCCCGTTCCCCTCCTCTTCGGGGACATCTCCAGGGGTCACATCTCCCCTGGGGATGTCCCCATGTCCCTTGGGACCATCTCCAGTGGTGGCATTCCCCTCGTCATCCTCCTCCCAAGGGACTTTCCCGTCCCCCCACTCCCTGAAGACCCGGAAGGGCGGTCCGTGACCAGGCACGATGACGTCGGCCATGGCCATCACCCGTCGACGGCTTTGCTCCTGCTTCGTTGGGTCTTCGCTCAATGCCCTCCACTCTTCCTCATCTTCCTCCCTCTCAAACAAGTCCCCGGCCACCACCACGGTCCCCAGGGAGGTGTCACGTACCACCACGCTGACGTGGTTGATCGTATGACCCGGGGTGGCCATCACCTCGAGGTGACCGGGGTGGAGGACGTAGGGACACCCCTTCGCCAAGTCATGGGGGAGGTAGCACCCATCACCCCGACTCAGGTCAAGGCCCACCAACAAGGTGGCCGTAGGGAAGAGGTTGATGTTCCCCACGTGGTCGGAGTGACCGTGGGTGCAGACGACGTGGGTGACGTCGTTTGGTGACAGCCCTTGGTCGGCCAAGAGGCTGACGAGGCGTTGGCGGTCCCAAGGACCCCCCGTGTCCACCAAGGCGGTGACGGGACCCCCCCAAACGAGGGTGATGGAACCGTCGGCGCGGAAGGTGCCGTTGGGTTGGGGGGAGCAGTAGCCCTCCTGTAGCACCCGTAGGGTGTAGGGGGCACCCGCCACCTCCCGTGCCCCCAGGGGTGACGTCCGCACCCCCCGCGGCATTGGGGGAGGGGGGGGTCACGGGAGGGTTCGGGGGGTGTCACGGGGTCGGGTGATGGTCGGAGGTTGGAGGTGGTTGAGGTTGGCCAGGCATCGCGTCGCAGTGGCCTGGGGGGGGGGATGAGGGTGGAGGAGACCCCCAGTGGTGTCCCCCACCCCCCCCGTTACCCCAATGGTCTCCCCCATCACCTCCCTGTCACGCCCAAATAGTCTCCTCCATCCTCCCCCCAATACTGCAATGGTCTCCCCCATTGCCCCCCCATCGCCCCCAGTGGTCTCCCCCATTACCCCCCATTACCCCAGTGGTCTCCCCCCCATTGTCCCCAGTGGTCTTCCCTATTCCCCCCCATTGCCCCCTCATTACCCCAATGGACTCCCCCATTTCCCCCCATCGCCCCCAGTGGTCTCCCCCATTCCCCCCCCATTGTCCCCAATGGTCTCCCCTATTCCCCGCCATTTCCCCCCCCCATTCCCCCAATGGTCTCCCCTATTCCCCCCTATTTCCCCCCCATTCCCCCAATGGTTTCCCCCACTGACGCACCCCCCCGTTACCCCAACGCTCTCCGGCGTGCGCATGCGCGATGCTCTCCACCTCCCCCGCCCGCCAGGGTGCGCATGCGCAGTGCTCTCCGAACACCTCCTGCGCCGATCGCCCTCCCACCGCCGCGCAGGTCCTGGCAGAGCGATAGCGAGCTCCGCTCAATCTCGCCTCCCACAACCGCCACTAGCTCCGATTAATTTTCGTATCGCAGTCTTCTATCGCTACAATCTTATTCGTGTGGGTACGATGTGGTTTGAGGAAGGCCGGCTTGGTCTCCTCCCGCCACTCTCTCCTCTCCTCAACCCACCTCGGCCAGGACCTGGCGCTGAGGGGGGCCGAGCCAAGATGGCGGCGGCGGGAAAGAGGGAGGCGGCGTGAGAGGTGGCCGAGGGGCGGGGGGGGGGGGGGTGTCCCCATCCCCCCGCGGGGTCCTTCTGTTGGGGTGTCCCCCCCCGCACTTGTGGGGTCCTTATAGCGGGTGGGGGGGGCTCTCCTGGGGTCCCCACGGCTTTGGGATCTCCCCGGCTTTAGGGTCCCTCCGGTTTTGGGGTCCCCCAGCTTTGGGCTTCCCCTGGTTTTAGGATCTTCCCGGTTTTGGGGTCCCCCAGCTTTGGGCTTCCCTTGTTTTTAGGGTCTCCCCGGTTTTGGGGTCCCCCAGCTTTGGGCTTCCCCTGTTTTTAGGGTCTCCCCGGTTTTGGGGTCCCCCCAGTTGTGCGTTTTCCCCGGCTTTAGGGTCTCCTGGTTTTAGGGTCCCCCAGCTTTGGGGTCTCCCTCAGTTTTGGGGTCTTTAAGGTCCCCCCAGCTTTGGGGTCCCCCCAACTTTAGGGTCTCCCCGGTTTTGGGGTCCCCCAGCTTTGGGCTTCTACTGTTTTTAGGATCTTCCTGGTTTTGGGGTCCTCCAGCTTTGGGCTTCCCCTGGTTTTAGGGTCCTCCAGCTTTGGGGTTGCCCACCTTTGGGGTTCACCCCCCAGCTTTAGGGTGTCCCTGGTTTTAGGGTCCCCCAGCTTTGGGGTCCACCCCCCCCAGCTTTAGGGTCCCCCCCTCCGGTTTTGGGGGAGGAGGATGGCGGAGGAAAAGAAGCTGAAGCTGAGCCACACGCTGCTGCCGGCTGAGTCAATGAAGGTGATGGCAGAGGCCATGGGCATCGGGCAGGTGCCCGAAGAGACCTGCCAGCTGCTGGCTGAGGAGGCCAGCTACCGCCTCAAGGAGATCGCCCAGGTGGGGGGGCATGGGGTTTTGGGGGACACACACGGGGTTTTGGGGGGGGACACCCCCTCAGATCACCCAGCTATTGGGGGGTGATGGGGATGTGGACAGAGGGACACAAAGCCTCTGGGTTTGGGGAACAAGGGCGGTGACAGCCCATCCTGGGCTCACTGTCCCCTCCCCGGTGACATGCCCCATCCTTGGGGGGGGTGGGTGGTGTCTCCTCTAAACCCCTGCACCCCCTTTTTGCGCCCCCCCCCGCTTTAGGACGCTCTCAAATTCATGCACATGGGGAAGCGGCGCAAGCTGACGACGGGAGATGTCGACTTCGCCCTCAAGCTCAAAAACGTGGAGGTACCGTGACCACCCAATTTGGGGGGGACCCCCAGCACCTTTGGTGGGGGGGTTGGGGTCCCCCAGGCCCCCCTGACACCCCCCCTGCCATTTCCCCCCGCAGCCCCTCTACGGCTTCCACGCTCAGGAATTCATCCCTTTCCGTTATGCCAGTGGCGGCGGCCGTGAGCTTTATTTTTACGAGGAAAAAGAGGTGGATTTGAGCGATATCATCAACACCCCGCTGCCCCGTGTACCCCTCGACGTCTGCCTCAAGGGTGGGGGTGGTTTTTTTGCGGGGTTTTGGGGTGATTTTAGGCTTGGGGAGGATGTTTTCCTCATCTCATTTTTCTCTCCCCGCTCACAGCTCACTGGCTCAGCATCGAGGGGGTGCAGCCAGCCATCCCCGAAAACCCCCCGCCTGGTGAGTGAGCTGCCCCTCTTCCTCCTTGGGGTAGATTTGCCCGCCGTCGGGGGGGTGGATAACCCCCCAAACACCCCGTTTTTGCTCCCCCTCAGCCCCCAAGGAGCAGCAGAAGGCCGAAGCCACGGAGCCCCTCAAGTCCACCAAGCCGGGGCAGGAGGACGACGGGACCCTGAAGGGGAAAGGACAGAGTGTGGCCACCACCGATGGCAAAGGTGGGGGGGGTGGGTTCTATGGGGCGAGAGAAGGGTTATGGGGCATTCGGGAGGGTCTGGGGGGTGTTTGGGGGGGGTCTGTGGGGTGTTCAGGATGGTTTGGGGCGGGTCTATGGGGTGTTTGAGGGGTCCATGGGGTGCTCAAGAAGGGTTGTGGGGCATCTATGGGGTGTGTGAGAGGTCTGTGGGGTGTTCCACATGGTTTGGGAGGGATCTGTGGGGGGGTTGAAGGGTCCGGGGGGTGTTCATGAAGGGTTGTGGTGTATCTCGGGGTGGGGGGTTGTGGCATCCATGGGGTGTTTAGGAAGATCTATGGGGTGTTTGAGGGGTCTATGGGGTCTTCATCAACCGTTGTGGGGCATCTCTGGGGGTTTGAGGGTCTGTGGGGTGTTTGAGGGGTCCATGGGGTGTTCATGAATGGTTGTGGGGCATCTCGGGGGGGGTTGGGTGGTCCGTGGGGTGTCCATGAAGAGCTGTGGAGCATCCACAGGGGCGCTGAAAATCCACGGGGTGTCCATGAAGGGTTGTGTTGCATCTATGGGCTCTGTGGGCACTTGATGAACTCTGGGGGGTGTCTGTTGGGATTTTGGGGGGGTTCCTGAGCCGTTGGTGACCCTGTTGTGTCCCCCTCTCCCTGTCCTGTGTCCCCCAGGGAAGGAGAAGAAGGGCCCCTTGCTGGAGGGGACCCCGCTCCGCCTCAAACCCCGCAGTGTCCACGAGCTCTCGGTGGAGCAGCAGCTTTACTACAAGGAGATCACGGAGGCTTGCGTGGGCTCCTGCGAGGCCAAACGCGCCGTGAGTGTGTGTCCCCGTCCCCCCCACCTTGCCCCGATGTCCCCAAACATCCCAGGGGTCCCCAACACCCTTTTTGGGGACATCCAGGTGTCCCCAGATCAACGATGACCTCTTGGGTCGGTGTCCCCACGTCTCCCGCTCTGTCTCCATCCTCAATACCCTCTTTATGGGTCCCTGTTCCCCCCCACTATGTCCCCAACCCCCCCACGTCACTTGGGGTGTCCCCTTGTCCCTTTGGGGTGACGTCCCCATGTCCCCCCCACCAGGAAGCCCTCCAGAGCATCGCCACCGATCCTGGTCTCTACCAGATGCTTCCACGCTTCAGCACCTTCATCTCAGAGGGGGTGAGTTCCAAGGGGGGGTAGGTGACACAGATGCGTTCCCAAAAGTGGAGTGGCCCTTGTGACAGTCCCCCCCCCTTTGTGCCAGGTCCGCGTCAACGTGGTGCAGAACAACTTGGCGCTGCTCATCTACCTCATGAGGATGGTGAAGGCTCTGATGGACAACCCCACCCTCTACCTGGAGAAATACGTGAGTCTGGGGGGGGGGCGTGACCATCTGTCCCTCCTGTGCCTTATCTGGGACCCCCCCAGAGGGTGTCACCGGCCTGTCCTGGTCACTCAGGGCTGCTGTGACCATCCCGTGTCCCCCCCGCCATGTCCCCAAGAGCCACAAGCTTGTCCCCGTCGTCACGACAGGTGTCGGGAGCCACCAGCTCTCCCTGCGTCCCGACGTGGGGCTGTCCCCATGTCCCCCATGCCTAACCCTCATGTCACCTGCACGTCACCCACGTCTAGCCCCCATGTCCCCCCTCTGTTCCCCCCATGTCCCCCCCATGTCCCCAAGCACCACGAGCTCCTCCCCATTGCCACCACCTCTCCCTGCGTCCCAACGTGGGGCTGTCCCCGTGTCCCCCCCGCCCCAAACTGTCCCCCCACATGTTTCCCCCCCGCCCGGCTGACCCCCGTGTCCCCCCCCGCACCGTGTCCCCCAGCTCCACGAGCTCATCCCCGCCGTCATGACGTGCATCGTCAGCCGCCAGCTCTGCCTGCGTCCCGACGTGGACAACCACTGGGCCCTGCGGGATTTCGCCGCCCGGCTGGTGGCCCAGGTCTGCAAGAACTTCAGCACCACCACCAACAACATCCAGTCCCGCATCACCAAGACCTTCACCAAGGTGGGGCTGGGGATGTGGGGCAGGGATGTGGAGCAGGGATGGGGATGGGGTGTTTGGGATGTGGGGCAGGGTTGGGGATGTGAGACTAGGATGTGGGGTGGGGATGTGGGGCAGGAATGTGGGATGGGGATGTGAGGCAGGGATGAGGATGTGGGGCAGGGATGGTGATTTGGGGGCAGGGGTTTGGGGTGTGGGGCAGGACCAAGGCTGTGGAGCAGCAGATGGGGATGGGTTTGGGGCAGGGAGGGAGCTGTGGGGCAGGGTTTGGGGGAGAACCGGAGCTGTGGGGCAGGGCTGAGGGCTGTGGGGCAGGGCTGAGGCTATGGGGCAGAGTGTGGGGCAGAAGCCGAGCCATGGGTCAATATCCCCCTCTCTGCCCCAGAGCTGGGTGGACGAGAAGACGCCCTGGACCACACGCTACGGCTCCATCGCGGGGCTGGCCGAGCTGGGCCATGACGTAAGTGTGTGTCCCCCCCTTTTCCTGTCACCATGTGTCCCCCACGCCCCACAGAGCCACATCTGCCCCACGGCATCGTCCCCGCAGTCTCATATCCCCCCTTTTCGCGTCCTCTCTTGCACCCCTCTGTGTGTTTGTGTGTGTCCCCCATGTCCCCTCCTGTAGCGTCACCCCCCTCTGGGACCCCATGTCCCCCCCTCCACACCATCACCCCCCCCCAAGAATGTCCTCTTAATGTCCCCAATTTGTCCCCAGGTCATCAAGACGTTGATCCTACCCCGGCTGCAGGTGGAAGGCGAACGGGTCCGGAGTATTCTAGAAGGTCCCGTGGTCAGCAACATCGATAAGATTGGGGCCGATCACGTCCAGACCCTGCTGCTGGTGAGACCTGGGGACATGGTTTTTGGGGGACACACACACGACAGGGACAATGACAACACAGAGGGAACAATATTGGGGGGGGCAGGGTCGCTGCGTCACCCCGTAATTAGCAGGATTGTGTCCAGACCGGGCTGGAGGTGGCACTTTTTGTGGGGGGGGGTGTAGGTGGGGGGACGTGGCTGTTTGCGGGGGTGTGCGCCCCCCCCCTTTGTCACAGCGGTGTCCCCATTGTCCCTGCAGAAGCACTGTGCCCCGGTGCTGGCCAAAATCCGGCCCCCCCCCGATAACCAGGACTCCTACAAGGGGGATTTTGGGTACCTGGGGGCTTTGCTCTGCACCCACGTGGTGAAGGCGCGGGCGCAAGCCGCCATGCAGGCCCAGCAAGTCAACCGGACCACCCTGACCATCACCCAGGTGGGGACAAGGGGACGTGGGGAGGGGACATGGGGACACTGAGGGGGGGATGACACGTGGGGACGCTGAGGGGGGGACACAGGGACGTGGGATGGAGACGCGGAGGGGACGTGTCGGTCTGCAGCCTTGGGAGGGCGTGGGTGTGAGTGCGGGAGGTCGATGCGCCGTCGCTTGGGTGGGCTTGGGGACATGGGGGAGGGACGTGGGCACATGGGGGGGATGTGGGGACGCTGGGGGGGGCACGGGGGGGGGTATGTGGCACATGGGACTTTGGGGGGAAATGGGGACACGAGGGCCAGGGAGATGCAGGAGGATGTGAAGGTCATGGGGGATGTGGGGTCACCTGGGGGGGGACACGGGACATGGCACTGGGGGTACGGGGTGATGTGGGGACACGTGAGGACATGGTGGGGACACACACACAAAAACACAGAGTGGGGGCATTGGGGGGCTGGGGGCCAGGACAGGGGACACCCAGGACACGTGTCCCCTCCCCCCCCCCGATGTGACCGTCCCCATTGTTGTCCCCACAGCCACGTCCCACCTTGACCTTGTCACAGGCCCCCCAGGGCCAGGGGGGGCCCCCCGCGACCCCCCAGCATCATCAAGGTGCCCAGCGCCATCACCCTCCCCGTGCAGACCCTGGTTTCGGGGCGCCCAGGGACCCCCACCCAACCCTCGCCTCCCCCCACCAAGTTCATTGTCATGTCATCGGCCTCGGGGACGAGCGCATCACAGCAGGTACTGCCCGCGGGGACATTTTGGGGAGGGGGGGGCGGAAATGGGACATTTTGGGGACATCGGTCTGTCCCTGAGGTGTGTCATATGTGTCGTGTGTCCCCAGCCCCGTCCTTGACGTCTCTTTCTGGGGTGTCCCCGGGGCCGTGATGTGGCGGCGTTACCCCCGGTGTCCCTGATGGTCCCCGTCGTGGTGGCGTCAGTGGTCACTGTGTCCCCCCCCAGGCCCCCCGCGGTCCCCATGTCCCACCACGCTGTCCCCCGTGTCACCCTGTGCCCCACGCCGTCCCTCTGCCCCCCACGGTGCCCATGTCCCCACACTGTCCCCATGTCCCTGTACCCCTGATGGTCCCTGTACCCCCCACGCTGTCCCCATGTCCCCACACTGTCCCCACGTCCCCATACCCCCAATGGTCCCCGTACCCCCCACGCTGTCCCCATGTCCCTGTGCCCCACGCTGTCCCCCTGCCCCACAGGTGATCACCTTCAGCACCAGCCCGGCACCCACGGCCACCTCCCCTGTCACCACCACTGTCCCCAGCGTCCAGCCCGTGGTGAAACTGGTGTCGGCGGCGCCCACGGTCCCCAGTGCCACCGTCACCGGCAGCGTCCAGAAGTACATCGTGGTGTCCCTACCCCCCACCGGTGACAGCAAGGGGGGCACCGGGACCCCCACGGGTGCCACCACCCCGGGACCCCAACTGTCCCCCTCTGCCACCGCCTCCCCTGCCGCTGCTGTCCCCTCTGCTGTCACCCCCAAATCGGAGCCTGGGGACAGTCCCCAACCGCCCCCCCCGTCCTTCGGTAAAGCCAACGGGACCCCCGGGGCGGTGGCACAGTCCCCCCAGTCTGCCCAGTGACCCCACTGGGACCCCGCTGCTGGGGACGGGGAGGGTTGGCCTGGGGGTCCCCCAGTGTCCCCGTGTCCCCCCCACAGTGTCCTGGGACCTCTCTCTGGGGACACAGAGGTGACCTGGGGGTCCCCCATGTCCCCCAGTGTCCTGGGACCCCTCTATGGGGACAGAGAGGGTGACCTGGGGGGTCCTCGAAGTGTTCCCGTGTCCCCCCCAGTGTCCCCATGTGACCTAGGGGACCCCTCTATGGGGACACAGAGGGTGGCCTGTGTCCCCCCCCCAGTGTTCTGGGACCCCTCTATGCGGACACAGAGGTGACCTGGGGGTCCCCAAAGTGTCCCTGGGGGGGTCCCCCGGTGCCCCCATATCCCCCCACCAGTGTCCCAGGACCCCTCGGGGGCGGGGAGGGGCAGGGGTGCCCTGGGTGCCCCACGATGTCCCCAAGGGCCCCGGGATCCCCCCCCGGGGACGGTGACTCCCCCCTGTAAATACCTGTACCTGCGCGCTGTAAATAACCCAATAAACTCCCAGTTCATCCCAGTGCAGCCCCTGTCCTTGCACGCGCGCAGTGTCACACGAGCCCCAGGGCCTTGCACGCGCACCAGGGCTCGCGCGGGAACAGGAGCCCCAGGCGTGGCACGGGCGTTTGCACAAGCTGCGAACTTTGCACGTGCCTTTGCACGAGCCTGAGCGTCGCGCAGGCGTTTGCACAAGCTGCAGACTTTCAACACGTGTTTGCACAAGCCCCAAACGTTGCACGTGCCTTTGCACGAGCCCCAGCATTGCATGCGCGTTTGCACGGCCCTCAGCATCACACACATGTATTTGCACAAGCTGCAAAATTTGCACAGGCATTTGCACAAGCCCCAAACGTTGCACGTGCCTTTGCAGGAGCCCCAGCGTTGCGCAGGGATTTGCACAAGCTGCAAACTTTGCACGAGCTCCAAGTGTTGCACGTGCCTTTGCACGAGCCCCAAACTTTGCACAAGCCCGAGCACTGCACACGTGTTTGCACGAGCCCCAAACTTTGCACGTGCCTTTGCATGAGCTCCAAGTATTGCACGTGCATTTGCACAGCCCTCAGCATCGCACACATATTTGCACAAGCTGCAAACGTTGCACAGATATTTGCGCGAGCCCCAAATGTCACACAGGTATTTGCACAAGCCCCGAACTTTGCACGTGCCTTTGCACGAGCCCCAGCATTGCACGGGTGTTCGCACAAGCTGCAAACTTTACACCAACATTTGCACGAGCCCCCAGCACCGCACAAGCGCTTGCACGAGCCCCAAATGTCGCACGCGTGTTTGCACAAGCCCCAAACTTTTCACGGACATTGGCACGAGTCCCCAGCGTTGCACGTCCATTTGCACAAGCCCCAAACTTTGCACCGACATTTGCACAAGCCCCAGCACTGCACAAGCGTTTGCACAAGCCCCAAACGTTGCACGTGCCTTTGCACGACCCCCAGACGTTGCACAAGCGTTTGCACAAGCCCCCACCATTACCCAACCCTCCCCCCCCCCCAGGGGAGGGCAGGGGGCGGGGGCGGGACCAGCCCCATTAAAACCAGCAGCTCCCAGTTCCCCTCCCTTCCCCCGTTCCCAGTGACCTCCCTCCTTCCCAGTGACCCCCCCCCCGGCCATGCCCCTTCACTTCGCCCCCCTCCGGCTCCCCCTTCGCCGCCGGCTCCAGACCGCCGCCGTGCTGCAATGGGTCTGCTCCTTCCTCGCCCTCGGTGAGCACCGGGGGGGGGGGCACCGGGGCCCCCCAACCCCCCCCCCCCGTGTTCCTTAGGGCAGCCGTCTTCTGGCTCTCCCCTGGGGGGGTGGAGGGTGTTTTGGGGTGCTGGGGGGGGGGGGGGGAATGGGGATCCCGGGAAAGAGGGTGCCGGGGGAGTGGGGGACCGCGAGGGGGGGGTCACCCTGCCCGCCCCCCCCGGACGCCTGGCTCCCTTAGGGCAGTGGTGCGTGTAACACCCCCCCCCGGAGGGGAGTTTTGGGGTGCTGGGGGGGGGGGGGAATGGGGATCCCGGGAAAGAGGGTGCCGGGGGAGTGGGGACCCCGAGGGGGGGGGTCACCCTGCCCGCCCCCCCCGGACGCCTGGCTCCCTTAGGGCAGTGGTGCGTGTAACACCCCCCCCCCCCGGAGGGGAGTTTTGGGGTGCTGGGGGGGAATGCGGACCCCGGGAAAGGGGGGTGCCTGGGGGGGTGGGTAGCCCTAAGGGGGGGTGTCCCCGTGCCCCCCCCCACGGGACGCCTGCCCCCCCCAGGCCAGCTGTGCGCGGTGTTGTTCGCCCTGGCCCTGCGCGGAGCGCTCTGGCTGCCGGCGCTGCTCTACGGGCTCTGGCTCTTGGCGGACCGTGACACCCCCCGCCGCGGGGGGGCGCCGTTCCGCCTGGGTACGTGGGTGGGCCGCTCTGGACTCACTTCCGGGATTACTTCCCCATCTCGGTGAGCTAGGGTCTGGGGGGCGGGGGGGTTCCCCTGAGGAGGTTTTGGGGCTCCCTGAGGGGTCCAAGAGGGCTTGAGCGGCCCTAATAGGGTCCCTGGGGTGACTTTAGAGGGGTGTGAGGGTTTTTGGGGGGGGTCCTTGAGGGGGTTTGGGGGGGGTCTTTGAGGGGTTTGGGGGGTACCTGATAGGGTCCCTGGGTTGATTTCAGGGGGCTGTGAGGGGTTTCGGGGGTCCTTGAGGAGGGGTTTGGGGGTCCCAGAGGGTTTGGGGGTACCTGATAGGGTCCCTGGGTTGATTTCAGGGGGCTGTGAGGGGTTTCGGGGGTCCTTGAGGAGGGGTTTGGGGGGTCCCAGAGGGTTTGGGGGTACCTGATAGGGTCCCTGGGTTGATTTCAGGGGGCTGTGAGGGGTTTCGGGGGTCCTTGAGGAGGGGTTTGGGGGTCCCAGAGGGTTTGGGGGGTACCTGATAGGGTCCCCAGGGGGTTTTTAGGGGGCCATGATGGGGGTTGGAGGTCTCTCAAGGGGTCTCTGAGGGGTTTTGGGGGTCGCAGGGGGTTTGGGGGAACCTGGCAGGGTCTCTGGGGGGGGGGGGGAGATTTTAAGGAGGGTGAGGGGTTTTGGGGGTTTCTGAGGGTTTGGGGGGTACCTGATAGGGTTCCTGGGGGGATTTTAGGGGAGTGTGAGGGGCTTTGGGGGGTCCTTGAGGGGTTTTGGGGGTCCCTGAAGGGATCCTTGAGAGGATTTTGGGGGGGTCTCATGAGGATTTTGGGGGTCTCTGAAGGCTTTGGCCTCTTGAAAAGGCTGTGGGGCTGCCAGAAGTCCCCCCCAAACCACACTTTTTTGAGGTGGGGAGTGTCCCTGGAGGATTTCGGGGTTCCTTAGAAGAAACTTGAACTGTGTCCCCCATCCAAAATTAGCTGGTGCGGACGACGGAGCTGGACCCCCGCCGTAATTACATCTTCGGTTTCCACCCCCATGGGGTTTTGGCCGCCGGCGCCTTCGCCAACTTCTGCACCGAAGCGACGGGTTTTGGGGTGCTCTTCCCCGGGCTGCGCCCCCATTTGCTCACCCTCCCCTGTTGGTTTCGTCTACCCCTTTTCCGTGACTATATGATGTCCGGAGGTAAGTTTGGGGCAGGTCCCTTCCCCCCAAAATTGGGGTGCTCCTTAGGGTGCTGAGCCTGGAGGGTCACCCAGCACCCTCAATTTTTGGGGGTGCACCCAGCAAATACCCAAGTCCCCCAGCACCCTAAATTTTGGGCGTGCACCCACCAAACCTCTGAGTCCCCCAGCACCCTAAATTTTGGGGGTGAACCCACCAAATACCTGAGTCCCCCAGCACCCTAAATTTTGGGGGTGCACCCAACTGGGATACCAGGGTCCACCCAACACCCTAAATTTTGGGGTACGGGGGGGTTCCTCCCGTTGCAGGGTTGGTGTCATCGGAGAAGTCCAGCCTGGAGTACCTGCTGAGCCGGGAAGGTGGGGGGCAAGTGGCCGTCATCGCCCTGGGGGGGGCCCCCCGAATCTTTGGACGCCCACCCCGGGGCTCTCACCCTCCAGCTGCTGGGACGGAAGGGGTTCGTCCGCATCGCCTTGGAGCATGGGTGAGTTGGGGGGGGGGTTGGATTTGGGGTGCTGGGGGGGGGCCCCCAAGGGGGAATTTGGGGTGCTGGGGGGGATTTGTGGTCCTGAGGAGGGGCACAGGAGGGATTTGGGGATCCCCAGGGGGATTTGGGGGTGTGGGAGGTCCTGGAGGGGGGCATTTGGGGTGCTGGGGGGGGTCCCCAAGGGGGAATTTGGGGTGCAGGGGGCATGCTTGAGGTCCCTGCCTGTCCCCATGGGGGGGCTTTTGGGGTGCTGGGGATCCCTATAGTGCTGGGATGGGGGGGAGCATGGGGTATCTGGAGGGGGTCCCTATAGGGATTTGGGGTGTCTGGGGGGGGCTCCCCCAAATCCAAGGGAGGGGAACCCCAGAAGGGGACACCCCACACCCAGCAGGACCCGCACCCGCTTTAGGGGGGATGGGAGGGAACCCCACATTCACACCCAGCTCCCTGGGAGATGGGGGGGGGCATGTCAGGATATGGGGGTGCCCCCCCCACCCCCCAACACCTCCCTGCCCCCCCCCGCCCAGGGCCTCCTTGGTGCCCGTGTTCTCTTTTGGGGAGAACGAGCTGTTTCGACAAATCCCGAATCCCCCGGGATCGGGGTTACGGCGGTTCCAGCTCCGGCTCCAACGGATTTTGGGGGGTGGCCATCCCCCTTTTTCACGCTCGGGGGGTTTTTCAGTACAGCTTCGGGCTCCTGCCCTTCCGCCGACCCATCCACACCGTCGGTAAGCCCCCAAAATTTTGGGGGGGGGCACCCCCCAAATCCATCCTATGGGGTTTGGGGGGGAGGGCTTATATATAGGGGTGCTGTTGGGGTGGGGTGACCCCTAAACCATGCAGCGTGGTGGAGGGTGATTTGGGGGGGGCCCAGAGGGCTGGGGTCCCCCTGGGAAAATGGGGGGGGGCACCCCCAAATCTATCCTATAGGGTTTGGGGGGGGCTTATATATAGGGGTGCTGCCGGGGTGGGGGTGACCCCTTAGGCACCCTAGGGTGGTGGAGGCCGATTTGGGGGGGCCCAGATGGGTGGGTTTCCCTGGGGGGGGCACCCCCAAATTCACCCGGAGGGGGGGGAACCCCAAATCCATCCCATGGGGTTTAGAGTGGGGGGGGCTCATATATGGGGGTGCAGTTGGGATGGGGGTGTGTGCCTGAACCCCTCCATCCTTCTGGAGTGGGGGGGCTGATTTGGGGGTCACCCAGATGCCTGGGGTGGGGGCTGGGCCTGGCAGAATTTGGGGGGGGCCCTTTGCCCCAGTGCCCCCCCCCCATTACCCAACCCCAATCCCCTGGGGGGGCTGTTGCAAGCAACTGGGATAAAGGCAGAGTTGGGGGGGGGGCATACCCGGCCACCTGGGTCCCTGGGGACCCCCTTTAATTTTATTTTGGGGGGGCACCCTGATGCCTGGGTTCCCCCCTTTCCCCCCCCTCCAACAGTGGGTTCCCCCCTGGTGCTCCCCCGTACCCCGAATCCTTCGCCCCAGACGGTGGAGCGGTGGCATGGCCTCTACCTGGAGAGACTCGTCGCCCTCTTCGAGGAGCATAAATTGGGGTACGGGGTCCCCCCCGAGCGACACCTCACCTTCGTCTGAGGGGGGGCACCCCCAAATCCCTAGGGGTACCCCTAAATCCTTGGGGAGCCCCCAGATTTTTGGGGAGCCCCCCCCGACCCTCTGTATTCCCTCCTCAATCCCCTCCAATAAACCAGCTCAGCTGGAGGTCTGGGGTGATTTTTTTGGGGGGGCTGGGGGAGATTTGGGGGGGTTGCAAAGTTTTAGGGGGCTCTGGTGTCTGGGTTTAGGGGTGCTGGGGGGGTTGCAAAGTTTTGGGGGGCTCTGGTGTGTGGGTTTTAGGGTGCTGGGGGGATTTGGGGGGTTGCAGAGTTTTAGGGGGCACTGGTGTCTGGGTTTTGGGGTGCTGGGGGGTCACAAAGTTTCGGGGGGCACTGGTGTCTGGGTTTTGGGGTGCTGGGTGGCATTTGGGTGTGCTGGGGGTGTCTTAAGGTTTTGGGGGGCACTTTGGTGTCTGGATTTGGGGACAATTAGTTGGGTTTTGGGGTGCGGGGGGGTCGGGGCAGGTTTTGGAGTGGGGGCTCTCCCATCTGGGTGCTCTGGGGGGGGGCCTGGGAGGGTTTTGGGGTGCTATGGGGGGGGGCCCCCCCATTTTATCCCTCCGCCCCCCCCCCCGCCTGGGTTCCTCCTCCCGCCCCGAGGGCAAAGTACGGGGCCAGCGCCCGGACGTGGCACCCACGGGAGGTACGTGGGGGGGGCAGGGGGGTGTCCCCAAAGTTGGGTGGGGGGGTCCCTGTGACACACCACCACCCCTCAGTGTCACCCCTTTTTTTTTTTTTTTGCGCCCCCCCCCCCGCCCCCCGGGATGGGGGGTGCCCTGCGGCGCTGGGTGCAGGCGCTGTGCGTGCTGCAGTGGATGCTCACCTTCCTCTTCCTCGGTGAGGCCTGGTGGGGGGACAGTTAACCCCCCTGGGGGGGGGGGGGGTGTTACCCCCTTGGGGGGGTAACTGGGTGCCTGGGGGGGGGGGGGTTTATACCTTTGGGTGGGGGGGTAATTGCACCCCTGGGGGGGTTATGGCCTTTTGGGGGGGCAATTACACCTTGGGGGGAGGTGATTGTACCCCTGGGGGGAGTAATTGGACCCTGGGGGGGGATAAATCCCCTGGGGGGGTAATTGAACCCATAGAGGGGGTTTATGCTCTGGCGGGGGGTAATGTCTCCCTTGGCGGGGGGGTAATTGTACCCTGAGGGAGGGGTATTCCCTTGGGAAGGGGGGGTAATTGTACCCTTGGGGGGGGGGTATCCCCCTGGGGGGGGGGGGCAATTACACCCTTGGGGGCCAGTTTATGCCCGGGGGGGGGTAATTGCACCCCTGAGGGGGTTTGTGCCCTGGGGGGGGGGGCAATGGTACCCATGGGAGGGGGTTTAAGTGCACCCCTGAGGGGAGTAAGTGCCCCCCTGGGAAGGGTTTATGCCCCCGGGGGTGGGCAATTACACCCTGGGGGTGGCAGTTACACCCCGGGGGGGGGGGGGGCAATTACACCCCGGGGGGGGTAATTGCCCCCATAGGGTGGGTTTATGCCCCTTGGGGGGGGTGTAGATGCCCCCTTAGAGGCTGGGTGCCCCCCTGGGTGGTGGTGGGTGGTGATGGCGGGGGTCAGGCCTGGGGTCCCCCCCCCGTGGGAGGGGACGGAGGAGTTCAGGACCCCCCCCGTGCCCCCCCCCCCAGGCCCGGTGTCGGTGTTGCTGCTGCTGCTGCTGCTGCGGAGCCGGTTCTGGCTCCTGGCCGTGCTCTATGGGGGGTGGTGGCTCTGGGACTGGGACGGCCCCGAGAGAGGTGGGGACACGGGGGGGGGGACACATGGGGACACGGGGGGGGACCCCAGAGAGGGGGGGGGCATGGGGACACCGGGGAGGGGGGATATTGGGGGATATGGGAGAGGTGGGGTCACAGGGACACTGTGGGGATGCTCAGGGACGTGGGGACATTGTGGGGACACGAGAGAGGGGGGAAGACGGGGGGGGGGACCCCAGAGGGGGGGGGGACATGGGGACACCGGAAAGGGGGGGGACATCATGGATGGGGATGTGGGGACAGGGACATGGGGACCCCAAATGTCACCAAAGTGATGAGAAGTGGGGGACATGGGGGGGGGGACACGACACACCAGGGCCATGGGATACCCCCCAGGGGTGGGGACAGCCCTGGGGACATCCAGGATGGGGGACCCCGAGGACAGGGACCCCCATGTCCCCGCTGCCCCCCCCCCCCAATGTCACCCCGTGTCCCCAAGGTGCCCGTCACTGCGATTGGGTCCGAAACTGGAGGATTTGGGGCCATTTCTGTGACTATTTCCCCATCAAGGTATGGGGGGGGGGAACACGTTCCCCCCCGTGTCCCTGTGTCCCCCTTTGTCCCCCCATGTCCTCTGGTCCCCGTCGCCCCCATGTCCCCCTATGCCCCGCCATGTCCCTGACCCCCCGTCCCCCCAATGTCCCCATGTCCCCCTCTTATCACCCATGCCCCCCCACATCCCCTTGTCCCCCTAACCCCCGTCCCCCCAATATCCCCCCTTGTCCCCCTGTCCCCCCCAAAGTCCCCATGTCCCCCTAACCCCCCATGTCTCCCCCTTATCCCCCCTAACCCCCCCACATCCCCTCGTCCCCAAGTCCCCCCCAATGTCCCCATGCCCCCCCACATCCCCTTGTGCCCCTAACCCCCCCGTGTCCCCCTGTCTCCCCATGTCCCCCCCAATGTCCCCCATGTCCCCCTTGTCCCCCCATTATCCCCCCCATGCCCCCCCCACATCCCCATGTCCCCCTAACCCCCCCAGTCCCCCCTTTGTCCCACCATGTCCCCCCCAATGTCCCCCCCTTATCCCCCCGTGCCCCCCCCATCCCCCCTAACCCCCCCACATCCTCGCATCCCCATGTCCCCCTAGGGCCCCCCATGTCCCCCCAATGTCCCCGTGTCCCCCTAACGCCCCCATGGCCCCCCATGTCCCCGTCTCCCCATGTCCCCCCCGATGTCCCCATGTCCTCCTTGTGCCCCCCATGCCCCCCCCACATCCCCATGTCCTCCTGTCCCCTTAACCCCCCCCATCCCCCCAATGTCCCCCCCCATGTGCCCCCCCCCAGGTGATCCGCTCGGCCCCCCTGCCCCCCGGGCGCAGTTACCTCCTGGCCGCCCACCCCCACGGCATCGCCTGCATCGGGGTCTTCGGGGCCTTCGTCACGGGGGGGCGGGGGGCCGGGGGGACCCCCAGAGCTGGGGGGGGCGTGGATATGGGGGGGGCCCTGCCCCGGGCTGCGCCCCAGCCTGGCCGCCCTGGCCGGGCTCTTCCGCCTCCCCCTCTACCGGGAGTACGCCCTGGCTGCTGGTGAGGGGGGGTCTGGGGGGTGCTATGGGGGTATTGGGGTGCTGTAGGGTGCTATGGGGTACTGTGGGGGTTATTGGGGGGCACTGGGGGGTTTGGGGTGCAGGGTGCAGTGCGCCCTGGCTGCTGGTGAGGGGGGGGTCTGGGGGTGCGGGGGCCCTTTTTGGGGTGCAGGGTGTCTCTTTGGGGTACGGTGGGGGTTTGGGGGGGGGTCCAGGGACCCTTTTTGGGATGCAGGGTCTCTTTTTGGAGTATGGTGGGGGTGCTATGGGTGCAGTGGGGTCCTTTTAGGGGTGCAGGGTGTCTCTTTGGGGTACGGTGAGGGTTTGGGGTGCAGGGGGTCCGTTTTTGGGGTGCAGGGTGTCTCTTCGGAGTATGGTGGGGGTTTTGGGGCTCCAGGGGTCCTTTTTGGGGTCCAGGGGCCCTTTTTGGGGTGCAGGGTGTCTCTTTGGGGTATGGTGGGGGTTTGGGGGGTCCAGGGGCTCTTTTCGGGGTGCAGGGGTCCTTTTTGGGGTGCAGTGTGTCTCTTTGGAGTATGGTGGGGGTTTGGGGGGTCCAGGGGCTCTTTTCGGGGTGCAGGGGTCCTTTTTGGGGTGCAGGGTGTCTCTTTGGGGTACGCTGGGGTTGTTTAGTGTGCAGGGGGTCTGTTTTTGGGGTGCAGCCCCCCCCTGACAGCCCGCCCCCCCAGGGCTGTGCCCAGTGAGCCAGCGCTGCCTGGACCAGGTGCTGGGGCGGCAGGATCAGGCCCTGGTGATCATGGTGGGGGGGGCGGCCGAGGGCGCTGGAGGGGACCCCGGGGTGTCACCGCGTCACCCTGCGCCAGCGGAGGGGCTTCGTGCGCCTGGCCCTGCGCCACGGGTACGGGGGGGGGGGAATGGGGGGGCAATGGGGGAATTGGGGGGCTGGGGGGTATGGGGGGGGGCTGGGGGGGCAGTGGGGGGAATCGGGGCACAATGGGGGAATGGGGGGTCAATGGGGGGCAATGGGGGGCACTGGGGTGTTAATGGGGGCTGGGGGGGCAGTGGGGAAAATGGGGGTAAGGGGGGGCTGGGGGGCAATAGGGGAATTAGGGGCAATGGGGGGCTGGGGGGCTCGGGGGGCAATGGGGGGTAATGGGGGACAGTGGGGCTGGGGGAGAAGGGGGGAGCACTGGGATGTTAATGGGGGGCAATGGGGGGACAGTGGGGGGGGCAACGGGGCTTTTTGGGGTGCAGCAGGGCTCTGGGAGGGTGCCCGGGGCTTTTTGGGGTGCAGTGGGACATTTTGGGGTGCAGGGAGGATGCCGTGAGGTTTTGGGGTGCAGTACTGACCCGGGGGGGGTCAGCACCCCCCTGGTGCCGGTGTATGTTTTTGGGGAGCAGGGACACCTTCCATCAGCCCCCCCTCGCCGAGGGCTCGTGGCCCCGGCGCCTGCAGCGGGGGGTGAAGGCACTTTTGGGGTTCGCCCCCTGTTTCTTCTGGGGGAGGGGGGGGGCTCCCCTTCCTGCCCTTCGCTGTGCCCCTCACCGTGGTGGGTGAGTTTGGGGGGGGGGGCCGGGGGAGGGATTTGGGGGTGCAGGGAATGGGTTGGGGGGCTGGGGGGGGTTCGGGCATGCAGTGGGTGCATGCAAGGGTGCAGGAGGGCACAGTGGGTGCAGGGGGGGGCGCAGGGGGGGCACAGGGGGTGCACTCAGGGGTGCGGGAGGAGCAAATGGGTGCACAGTGGGTGCGGGGGGGGGCACAGGCGGTGCAGGGGGGGTGCAGTGGGTGCGGGGGGGGGGGCACAGCGGGTGCACCCAGGGGCTGCAGGCAGCGCACACGAGGCCGCAGCAGGTGCCCAGTGGGTGCGCGCTGGGGTGCAGGGGATGGATGTGCCCACCCCCCACTCTCCCCCCCCTCCCCCCCCCGCAGTGGGTGCCCCCCTGGAGGTTCCCCGCCTGCCCCAGCCCTCCCCGCAGGAGGTGGCCCACTACCACCAGCTCTACCTGCAGCGGCTCCAGCAGCTCTTCGAGGGGCACAAAGAGGCCTGTGGGGTGCCACCCAGCACCCACCTCACCATCGTCTGACCCCCCCCCACACACCCCCGCGACACCCCCTGAACCCCCCCCCGAACCTCCCACCCCCCCAACCCTCTCCCCAGCCCCCCCCCGAACCCCCTCAACCCCCCGACCCCCCCCAATAAACCCCCCCCCCCCCCAGTTCAGCCTCTGCTCCATGGTGGGGGGGGGCCCTTTGGTGGGGTGCACCCCCACTTTACACCCCTCTCCCCCCCCTTGCACCTGTCACTTTTGCACCCCCTCTCTTTTTAACCCCCCATCCCTTTTGCACCCCCTTTTTTTGCCTTCCCCTTTTGCAGCCCGCATTCCCCTCCACCCCCCCCCCAATATACAATTTCTTCCCCCTTTCTCCCCACTCCCTGCCTCCAGTCCCCCCCCCCCCCACTTCCCCCCTCTCAAAAGTGGGGTGCCCACCGGGAAATATGTGGGGGGGTAAAAGGCACCCAAACCCTCCTTTGCACCCCCACCCCCAAAAAAGCCCACATAATCCCACTTTCCCTTCCCCACCTCGGCCCCGCCCACCCTAAAAAAATTGGCGTGCCCCCCCCCCCCGCCCCGCTATGGGGGTGAGGGGGTGCTAAAAGGCACCGCTGGGATTCGAACCCAGGATCTCCTGTTTACTAGACAGGCGCTTTAACCAACTAAGCCACGGCGCCGCCTGCCCCGGCTGCCCGCGCTGCCCGGCATGCCTGGCGCCGGCGGCTGCGCGCATGCGCGGCCACGGAGTCTGGGGGTGGAGTGGGGTGAGGGGGTGGGATGGGGGTAAGGGGGGGGGGGAGAGGGGGGGTGACGGGGGGGTGGGGGTTGTAATGGGGGGGAGGGGGGTTGGGATGGGGGTGCCGGGGGGGTGTGCGGGGGGGGGAGGGGGTTGCGATTGGGGTGCAAAGGGGGGAGGGGTTGTGCAATGGGGGGGGGTGTGCGAAGGGGTTGTATGCAAAAAGGGGGGTGGGCAGTGGGGGCACTGGCAGCGCAGGGCGGGGGTGGGGTGCGTGCGCAACGCGGGGGCGGGGGGGGGGCGCGAGGTGCAAGGCGCGCGCGGCAGCGTGCAACGTGCGTGTGCAAAGGGCCGGGCGTGTCTCGCCCGGGGACCCTCCACAGGCGGGTCTCGAACCCGCGGACTCCCTCTCCGCGGGCGGGGGCGCTGCCGCGGCGCCACGGGGCCGCCGGAGGGGCCGGGGGGGGGGGGGGGGGGGGGAGACACACGCTCCTCACCGTCCCCCCCCCCGCTTTGCACGGGGTTTGCACAGGGGCTGTTGCACCGGGGGGTGTTGCACTGGGTTTTGCACGGGGGGGGGTGTTGCACGCCGCGCTGTGTCGCACAGGCTGCAGGCCAAGCTTTGCACGCCCACGCGTGTCGCACGAGGGTGTTGGGGGGGGTGTTGCACTCTAAGGGGGTGTTTTGCGCGGGGGGGGGGGGGTGTTGCAGGGAGGGGTGTGTCCTTCTGCCCCCCTCCCCCGGGG